>PVKS010014344.1:0-11713 GCA_004027875.1 Aplodontia rufa | reverse complement strand
TTAAATTCCTAAACTTGTTGTTCCAGGGGCCCCTCACCATCTCACTTAGTTGAGATATAGATGTAAACAAATTCTGCATAGTACAAGAAACAGCTGTTACACAAATATCTTTGAACAGTGGGGAACAAGACATGTGAAATATCATACCACAATTAACAGCATTATGCCTGTTTGCAAATGTTCATTAATTTGCTATTGAGTCCTTAGGGCAGTTGCAGTTTGTTTAGCCAATCTATTCACTGCTGTCCCTGTGGCCACTGAATGGTGTATAGCCAGTCCCTCGGCGGCAGCAGCCACAGTTGCAGCCAGGGTGGCTGCCACAACAGCAGCTGTAAATTCAAAGTTCCTTTAGGTTAGAGCTGAATGTTCTGGGCATTCACCTTCACTTCCACTGGAACAGGAATCATGTGAGGACAAGGACAAAGGAGGAGTCAGGAAATCCCTTCTAGCAGGAACAAAGCCCAGTACGAGTCCATGTCATTTTGATGCACCTGTCCCATCAGAAGCAGAAAGCTGACGCACAAGGCGTTCTGGAATCCACCAGGGACCATCATTTTCCTGTGGAAAAACACAAACACTACCTCGACCCCAGATTAAAACCGGGTCGGGTCCATGCCATTGATTATCAATGGGATCCTTCCACATGACTTGTGCATAGGGCCAGCCACTAGGATGCCAGTGGCGTTCAGCTGCTGTGCTATTGTTAGCATCCAAAGTTAAAAAATTAAGAAGAGGATATGATCAAGTAGGTCTCCTAGGTCAGTATATCCCCCCTTTTTATTTTTAAATAGATAAATTTTTGATGGTGAGATGTGCACGATCCACAATGCCTTGACCCTTTTTAAAATCTATTTTGATACAATCCTTATGAAACTTTTAATGTTTCCAATTACTTTAAATCTTTTGTACTCTTTACATATAGAATTGCACCTGTTAGAATTTTAGGTCTTAACAGCCTTGCTTTTTTTTTTTTTTGAAGACTCAGATCAAAGCAATCTTAAATTATCTTTTTAGTTTCCAATTTATAAAAGCATATTTAATAAACCCAAATGTATGTTACCTTATAGAAACTAAATCAAGATAACTTGAATTTACTTAGCAGTTAATGTTTTTGACTTTGCAAATTTATCAGATGTCTCCTCTAACAAACACATTTACAGAGATTAATCCCATTTATGTTAAATCTATTTACTCATATTTATTGTTAACTTAGGTTATCCATGAAACCTCAGGATATTACACAAATATAAATCATCTTCTTCCATTGAAGAAAAAATTCTAGAAGTACTGAATGACACTCTAAACATTTATAGAACATTCTGTTGGTTGACCACCTAGAAAACAAATATGTGAGGTAGTACTCTTAAACATATCTTTACTCTTACATCTAAATGATTTAGATTGAACCTCTTTTTAAATGCTTAAGTCACATGAATTAAAAGTCATTTGGATCCATTTTTTTAATCTAATTTATGAGCGCTCATCTATAAGCCAATTTGGTATTGAATACACATATAACATACATGTACACAAACACATAGGACAGGTGCGCGCACACACACACACATACACACACAAAACAACAGAAAAAAGATTTTCAGTAAAAACCATATTAGCATGCACACATCTTTAAAGAATAAAGAAAACCTATATGGGATCTTTCCAATTTTTCAAATGAAGAGAAGACTCCTTAGTAATTAGTGATTTTTGGTCCCTATTATATTTTCTCCAAAGTACAAGAATGTAGGCCCCTTATGCACATCTAAAGGCTAGGAACCTGGAGCAGCTGGCCTTTCCAGATCCTTTCTAGCTCTCCTGCTAGAATCTCAGCCTGTAGAAAGAGGGTAAACATAGTTCCTTAGGCCTTACAGCCGCTTGAATTTAAAAGTAGCATTACAAGGCCCCACCCTTTTTCTTCTGGTCTCAAACTGGTTTACGCACTAGCTCATGTAATTTGCATTGTAAAAGATGGCTATCAGGCAGATAACTAGCTGGGGTCTCCTTCCCTTTTACAAAGGAGCTAAGCTGTGAAATGATAGAACGAGGTTTTTCTAGGGCATTTTTGGGTTATGCAGGCTGGTGGTGAACCTGGCATAACATGAGAGCGAAGCTCCTGCCTGAATTAGTGGAGGTCCTTTTTTAGGGGGCTTCTGACAGTCAGCAATCCCGTCTCTCCTTTTCCTAAATCCTGCTGGAATTATTGCTGCCTTACTAGCAAGGATGTAAAGGTCTTTGTTTGCCACATGCCAGAAGATTTGTCCAGTTAGGGCTGCAGTAATGATTTCCCCTGTGATAGATGGGATGCCAATATCTCTGTAAATTTTTATGTATGAATTTAAATCCCCATGTTTATGGGGGCGCATAGCCTCCTGACACCATTTATTGGCATTGGTAAAGGCTAAATGTTTAACAAATGGAGCAGCCTGATCTGTGTCTCCAAATATGTTTCCAGCAACCTGTAGAAGGTGAGCCACAAAAGAACTAAAAGTCTCATTAGGGCCCTGAATAATTTTTGTTAATTGCCCATGTGGGTCCTGCTTTGAAGGAATTGATCGCCATGCTCTTCTGGCACAGGTAGCAATCTGGGCATACACCTCAGGGTCATAAAGCAGCTGTGATTGAGTTCCTGCAAATTGTCCCTCCCCAGTTAGCATATCAATATTTCTTTGAAGGAAGCCCACATGGGCGTTTTCGTGAGCAGTGTCAGAACGGTTCTCATGGTAGGAAGCCTTCCATAGCAAATAGTCCCTGGGTTCCAAGGTAGCCTTGCAAATTGTTTTCCAATCATTAGGAATGAGATTTTTATCTGTTAAAGAGTTTATCATTGCCTTGGTGAAGGGTGCTTGAGGGCCATACTGATGAACAGCCTCCTTAAGATTTTTAATGTCTTTAAAGTCAAGAGGCTGATACTGATGCATTTTCCTTTCTGCGCCATCTTCTACCTCTGTTACAGGAAAATTGAGTCTATCTCTCCTGGACATATTCCTGGACATCTGAGGGTCTCTTAACTCAAGTTTTATATCCTCCAATTGCTCCTGTAGTTCCTTCAAAAGGGAGAAAACACCAGAATCCTGGGGAGGAGCTGTAGCATTCAGAAAGGGGTTGGAGGATTCAGGACATGGGGCATCGGATATTCCATTAAATCTGGCTCCTCGTAAGAGCTAACAGATTCCTTTTCCTGCATCTCACTAAGTGATTTTGTGCAGTCCTGAATAGCTTCTCTTGGCAAGGTATTTGGAGGATGCAAAGCATCCCTCATTAATCTCCATAAGGACATAGTGGATAATAAAAGACCTAGGAGTTTCTAGTTTAATGCCTGTGCCTTGGGCTTACAATATTTTGCCTAGGTCCAATACCTTTTGAGCCTTAGAGCCTTCAGGTCCCGTATACCTTGAATTAATCCTAATTCCTAAAAAAAATCCTTATTCCCCAAAAAATCCTAATTCCCCCTCTCTACTTACCTCTGGCCAGAGCTTTCTTCCAGGGGGTCCTTCAGCTTTTCCCTCAGCATGTTCATCGCACTCAGGTGCCTGTTCAGGCGCCAATTGCCCAGGTCCAGCTGGGTTCTGACCTGAAGGACGGGCTGAGAATAAGAAAGAACACAGGCAGGAGATCCAGGTGGAGCTGTTTCATTTTATTTAGACTCTACATTTCCTTTTATAATCCTAAGGGAGTTACCAGGAGTTATGCAGATTTCGAGTACAGACAAAAAAACTAGGGTACAGACAAAAACTAGGGAGTAACCTGTCGCTAAGACATTTTAACCCACCCTAATCTTTAACAAAGCACGACCTAGCAGCCCTTCCAGAAGGAGCTTATGCAAATAGTCATAAGATCACTCTAGGGTGGCTGATGTAATGGAGGTGAAGGTCAGACCCCAATAATTGTCACAAGGTCACTCTAGGGCAGCTGATGAAATAGAATGAAGGTCAGACTCCAACCTGTAGAGGTTGATGAACATGACCTGGGTTTACAAAGAGTAAATGGTAAAGCCATGAATTGACTATAAATAATTGTGGTCTAAACCTTACTCTATAACCACTCTAATCTGGTGTGAAAGTCCATCTCAGTGTCTAACCTAAATCACTATTGCTGCAGGCTGTGCCCATTCCCCTAGCTCTTTCTAGGAGAAAAGTGGCTCTTTTCCACCCCTACTCTGTGCTGAGGGGCCTAACTTCTATGCTTCCTGGACCCAGGGAGTCTGGGTCCTGTTATGCAAGTGGAGGGACCCCAAATGGAAACCTGTTAGTTGACTGTGTGTGTGCCGGTAATTTCCCTTCTAAGAGGAGTGGTAGGGACTGAAGCCTCCTCACCATCCTCCCTACCTCCTTTCTTTTTTTATCTGTTACTGTCTAGTTGTTTCCCAATATCCAGACCTGTCCAGGCCAGTCTACCACCTGGATCACCTCTGTGGTTTTCCTCTCCTCACAGATAGTTCTTAGATTCACCCCTGCCCCACCTTTATGATGCAGACTCTCTGTGGACCATTATATTATTTATTTAAAATTTTCTTCTAAAATTGACTGGATTATCTGGGCATGCTAGTACACACCTGTAATCCCAGCTATTGGGAGGCTGAGGTACGAGGATCATAAATTGGAGGCCAGTCTCAGCAACTTAATAAAGCCCTAAGCAGCTTAGCAAGTCCCTGTCTCAAAATTAAAAATAAAAGGGTGGGAGATGTGGCTCAAGGCTGAAGCACTCCCCAGTATGGGGTGAGGATAAGCACTGTGGAATGGGTGAGGAAAATTTGAAGCATGATGATGGGCAGGCTATGCAGACATGGATACACTGTTGGACACTGAAGATTCCCTCCTGCTTCCCCATATAGTCCCTTCAAAGTATGTTTCAAATTTCCAGCAATAAAAAAGTTAAAAGCAGTGTAGAAACAGTAAATTAACTGGCAATCATGTTTGGATGCATTTATTTTAAAAGGAAACTTCGTATCACTCCCCTAAATGGAAAACCTAGTATCACTTGCTGGGAGTAGGAGATTACCATGAAAACAAGACAATGTTATTCAATTTCACACAGATACATACTGTTCCTGCCAAAAACGCTGGCCCTGCTGGTCCTTCTGTGACAAAGAAGCTTGAAAGGACAGACAGAAGCCACATTCACGGGGGAGCCACCTCCCGAGGAGCTCTGGCCAGATGGCTAAGGGCCACACCAAGCGCACTCTCACCTCTGCTTCTCCTTCCACAGAAAGGGGATATGACAAGCGAGCATTGAGGTAGGGGATACATCTTGGGCTCCTATCTGCCCCTGTCCTGCAGCGTCAGCCTTTGGAGCAATTTGGGACTTCCTGCATCACACAACTCAAAAACTTTATTGCTGGGTGTAGAAGAAGAGACTGAGGTTCAAAGTGGGGCCAGAGACTGCCCCAGGTTACAGGGAAAGTCCTGGGGGAGAACCAGGCTGGAGAAGACCCCTGGACTTATGATCATCTCATCTTTTCATTGTTCATTGATATTTACTGAGCACCTTCTGGGAGCCAGGGGATGAAAGACTCAGGCTAAGTAACTGAATGAGGTAATTTCCAAGGGAGGGAAAGACAATAAATCTGGGTGATGTGAAAGGGGAGGTGACAGTAGAGCCACCCTAGACAAGTGAGAGGAAGGCCTCATTAGAGATGACACTGGAGCTGAGACCTGAAGCTGAGGGTAGGGTCAGGGACACAGGGCTCCAGGAGAGCCAAGAACAGGAAAATGTAACCAACCCTCAGCAACTCTGGGCTCTTGTTTCTTTGTTTTTGGTACTGAGGACTGAACCTAGAGGCACCTAACTATTGAGCCCTTTTTATTTTTTTTATTTTGAGACAGGGCCTCTCCAAGGTTTTGAGGCTGGCTTCCAACTTGTAATCCTCCTGCCTCAGCCTCCCAAGTTTTGGGGATTACAGGCATGTGCCACCACATCCAGCTCTGGGCTCTTTTTCAAATTTTGTACTTCAAATTAATTGGAGACTTACAGGAAAAAATGCAGGAAAAGTATAAAGAACTCTTACTTAGGGTTGGAGCAGTGGCTCAGTGGTTACAGCACTTGCCAGGCATGCATGAGGATGTGGGTTCAAGCCCCAGCACCATGTACACAACGAAGTGTCAGAGCGGCAACAACAAAATAAAATAAAACAACAAAATAAAATTGTTTCTCTCTTTCTCTCTCTCACTGTCCCTCTCTCTGTCTAAAAAAATAAAAAGGATAAAAAACTAAAAAAGCTCCTCCAGAGCCTTCATCAGGTTCCCCATGTAAACACAAGCATTTCTTTCATCAGTGTTTTCACTCTGTGCATGCACATGCTCACGCTTTTTGGTGGGAGGAGCTCTTTGAGAATAAATCGCCCATCTTGAGCCCCTGCAGCTTCAGAGGGTCTTCCCTAAAACAAGGACTTCATAATCACAGTGTGGTTCTCAAAGTCAGGACACTAACATTGACTCAGCACTGCTATCTAATCCCCAGATCTCATTTCAAGTCTCTGGCTGACCTAATGATGCCCTTTCTCCCTGACTGAGGGCACAGATATCCAGAGGGAGATGCTTTCTCAGGATGCAGAACACCCCACCAGCCCCTTGGGAGCAGGAAGTGCCGGGGTAGCACAGGGGGTGCTGTGTTGCTGTGCTCTGACTTTCACCTGCTGATGGATCAGGTGAGGACTGGCCAGCAACAGGACTGCACCAGCCATATTGGTACCTGTGCATAAAGAAAAATTTACGCTGTCGGGGGTGGTGGTGCATGCCTGTGATTCCCACAACCCAGGAGGCTGAGGCAGGAGGATCACAAGTTGGAGGCCAACCTCAGTAACTTAGCAAGGCCCTGAGTAACAGAGTAATCTTGTGTCAGAATAAAAAATGGAAAAGGCTGGGGATGTGGCTCAGTGGTTAAATGCCCCTGGGTTCAATCCTTGGTACCTCCCCTGAAAAAAAATGCATGTTCATATGTACCATTAACCAAAATGGCCCCCTATGCTTTGAGCAAAGTGGACAATGTTCATAAAAACTTAAAAATAAACCCCAGTGATATATAAAGCCCTACCTTCTGGAACTGCTCACACATCATGGTCAGTCCTCATCAACCACACCTACGGGTACTCAGGGGCTTCAGGACCTAAGTCCCAAGGAAATGAGTGACTCCATTGCATAATAAGGCAGGCTTGAAAAGACATCACAGCCTGTGTTTATTTTGAAGTATGACATTGTTTACTTGATCAGTGGACTTTTGGGACTGAACCAGAGCTGCTCTACCACAGAGCCACAACCCCAGCCCTTTTTATTTATTATTTATTTCTTTTACTTTATTTTTTTAAGAGAGAAGGACAGTGAGAGGGAGAGAAAGAATCAATTTTATTTAGTTTTTCCTGGACTTTCATTGCTTGGACACTTCATTGTGTACGTGGTGCTGGGTTTGAACCCACGTCCTCACGCATGCAAGGCAAGCACTGTAACTGCTGAGCCGCTGCTCCAACCCCTTTACTTTTTATTTTGAGACAAGGCCTCACTAAGTTGCTCAGGGCCTTGCTAAGTGGCTGAGGCTGGCCTTGAACTTGCCATCCTCCTGCCTCAGGCTCCCGAGTTGCTGGGATCACAGGCGTGTGCCACCATGCCTGGCTGCACTGTATTTTAGATACTCCTGGCCTTGGGTATTTCCAACAGAAGTGGTCTATGAAACCTAATCATCAGGACCTAAGTTTATGACTGGTATAGTCAGAACTAGCCTTCCATCCAACACCATGTTGGCACCTGCCGCATGCTCAGAGGAGAGGCTGCAGAGTCAGCAAGCCGGGCAGTTAGAATTGCCTGTGAAAGCTCCTTACTGTGGACAGCTGGAACTACACAGCCACGGGTATCTCACCTCCACTCCAGGTGTCTCATGCTAGGAAGCAGCCCCACAGCATGGACACATTTTCTTCCCTGATCATATCCCTCCCCTGCCTCTCCTTTTGCTATTAAAAGTATCTGTTTTTTAATATTAAGTTCAGCAAGAACATGGAGACAGGAACGCCCACCCACTCTTGGTAAGGACACATCCTGCCACACCTGCTTTGGGAAGCAATTCGGCTCAGCCCAGCAAAGTTGAGTACACTCATATACCGCCCTGATACAAACCGCACAAGAAAGGTATCTACTCAAGCACAAGGAGATATGAGCAGGAACTCATATTGCCACAACTTCAAAACAAACAAACAAAATAATGGGAAACCATCTAAATAAGTTATGAACAAGAGAACAGATATTTAAATCAGGGTGTATTTGTGTGATGGAATATTATACACCAATAAAAATGAATGAGAAATCTCATCAACAAATAGTTGAACAACTACAAAAAAAAGCAAGTTGAATCTTAAAGAGACATTTTATATACCCATGTTCAGAGCAGCATCATTCATTAGAGCCCAGGGGTGGAAACAACCCAAGTGTCCATTAACAGATGAATGGATAAGAAAAATGGGGTCTGTATGTAAAATGTGATATTGTTCAGCCTTATAAGGAAGGACATTCTGACCTGTGCTGCAACAAGTGAAATAAGCCAGTCACACAGGACAAATCCAGCATGATTCCACTTAACGTGAACCCTACAGAATGGTCAAATTCAGAGGCAGAAAGTAGAGTCAGGTTTGCCAGAGGCTGGTGGTATGGGGTGTGAAGTGTTTAATGGGGACAGAGTCTCAGTTTGGGAAAATTCTAGAGATAGGAAGTGGTGATGATCACACAACAGCATGAATGCAGTCAACGCCATTGATCTGCACACTTAAAAATGGTTGATATAGGTGATGCGTGGTGGCACACATCTGTAATCCCAGTGGCTCTGGAAGCTGAGGCAGGAGGATCCCAAGTTCAAGGCCAGCCTCTTCAACTTAGCAAGGCCCTAAGCAACAAAGTGAGACCCTGTCTCAAAAAAAAAAAAAAAAGGAAAAGGAAAAAAGAAAAGGAAAGGACGGGGAACATGGATCAGTGGTTAAGAGCCCCTGGGTTCAATTCCTGGTACCAAAAAAATAAAAAAAAGTTAAAAATGGGACTGGGGATGTAGCTTGGTGTTAGAGGGTTTGCATGCTATACCCCCAACCATACAAAAATAAAACCAAACATGCCATGGATTTCATGTCATATATACTCTACCACAATTGGAGTTTTTTAAAAGTTGCAGATTTTCTGACACAGAATTGTAAGAAAATGTCACTGCTGCTGGTAGCTTCAAAAGAGAACTGGGATTTGAGCTAGGCATTGATCTTACACTTTTTCTTTAAATCCAGATGAAATAATCCCTCTCTATAACTAAACTGTCCACTATGACAGTCACTCACCACATGTGGCTTATGAGTGTCTCAAATAAGTTTAGTCAGAATTGTAATGTGTTTTCAGTTAAAACAACCACAAGCTATAGAATAATCAATATGAAAAAAATGATGTAAAGTACCTCAACAAGTTTATATTGGTTATATATTAATATTTTGAATGTATCAAAATAAGAATATATTTACAGAATTCAAAAAAAGTTGCAGATTATCATACCATGTGTCTGAAGTTTTAAATAACAAATAAAATGATCTTTCTTTTTAGCAAATGTCACAAAACATGGCTGGGAAATATAAATACCAGACAAAGGGTCCTGCTCAGGCTTAGCTCTAGGGGGACAGGGAAGGGTCCCCAGGAACAGTTGATTTCTGGAGCTGGGGACAGGGTACCTCTGTTTTCCTTGCATCTGATCAATTTCCTTAAGGAGAGCACACAGAGACCTGTCAAGATTGGCGGACTTGGGAAAGGCTCCACTGTTTCCAAGATGGCTGCGGGGCCCTCAGATTGCCCTCTACAGGCTGCATGCAGACACCCTGTAATGTTCATGTTATAGTAAGAAATGTTATTATTCAAAAGTTTCCAGATGCCTATTTCTCTTAAAGGCAAATCCCCTTAAGAACCACATTTGAACACTGTGTATTTCATTGTAAAAGACATTGGAAAAAAAGGGAAGATGTTCTTTGTTTTTTCTTTATTTTTTTTCTTTTCTTTCTTTCTCTCTTTCTTTTTTTTTTTTTTTTTTTTTTTTTTTTTTTTTTTTTTTTTTTTTTTTTTTTTTTTTTTTTTTTTTTTTTTTTTTTTTGAAGATATTCTTTAATTCTTTATAACTCAACACTGGATTGCTGTGGCACATGAGTAGACAAATGTGTAATGGCCAATGAGCCTTCTAGGAGAAAATGATTAAAAAATGGGCATACACTGTTTTTTTTTTATCTATAATACCTTGGGAAATATTCACTGTCATAGAGTATGTGTTTTTAAAGGATAAAATTAAGTATTGTTTTGTAGAATCACAGACTTGTGTAAATATCACCACCACTTCTAGAATATTTTAATACTCCACAAACAAATCCTATATCCACAGGCACCCATTCCTCATCCCCTCAGACTAGCATCAGAGAACCACTCATTTAGGTGTGGATGAGATCCACACAGAGTTCTATCATGCATAGACAAAATTAAATAGTATTGATGAACATATGAAACAAATGGACTATCATAGACTGAAGAAGTTTAAGTTGTTATTAATATTTGTGGAAATATTTGCTATTGATGATTTATGATACTACCCCACCAGAAACAGAGACTTACTGAAATTACCCTAGCACATCTGACTATAACTTGTAACACTACAACAGTGTTCATTCAAACATGTGAAGCCCAGGGAGATGCTTCAACAGAATGTACATTTTGGAAACACACACACAAAATAAAATGGTTACTAGGGGCTAGTCACATTTTCAGTCATATTATATCCAGTTTAATGAATAATATAAAATACAATGAAAATTTTCAGATAAATGTATGAGAGAGAGAGAAAGCAAATTATGTATGTCACATATATGTGACATTTCACAAGTACACATCTTTGAAAAATATGTAGAGCTTACAAGAAAAAATACAAGAGTACCTGAAAATGGGGATATGGGGATATGGTTTATTTTGGAGGTGATGGATGTTTTCTAAAATTAGTGCTGATGGATGTACCAATTTATAAATGTACTTTAAAGAGTATCTAACTCCACTTTTAAAATAAGTAAAAATTTCTGTATATAAAGTATATCTAGGAGCTCCTCAAGATGGCGATCTGAAGACAAAAGACCTCCCCTGCACCCGCGTGACTGATCAGGATATCTCCGGCTTCTCAACAGTATTTTAAGGTGTGTGTGGGGGAATAGCATGGTGAATCACCAGTTCTAATCTTGGCACTGGTTCTGGGAAATAGAGACTTAGGAACGGCCGGGGATTCTTTGTTCCGCGCTGCCCCCGCAGCGGCTGCGGCTGGCCCGCCGGCCGGCATTTGCACTCTCCAGCCTACATTCCAACCTGCCTGAGTCCCTTCTGCAAAGAAGGACCCACACAGCTTTAAAGACAGTGTTCTGGAGAGGACACCTCCTGGACCTGCGCTCTGTCTGGCGGCAGGATCAGTGACTGGAAAGAGCTTTCATACAAGCACAGAGCAGCGGTTTGCGCAGAAGAGGCAGGGCAGGAACTGCAAGGCTTGTATTTTAGGCTTGCTAGTTACCACATGCCCAGCCCGCCTGATCAGGGCAAGACCTCTTTGGGATTGCAAAGCAAGCTCTAAATACTCCGGCTGGAAGCAGCAGAGATCAAAGGTGGAAACAGGACCAGAAGGCCTGGCTGAAGCCCTGAAGAAGGTGTGGGAGCAGTGAGGGAAGGGGAGCATCCATTTTTAAAACCACACT
>PVKS010014343.1:0-48596 GCA_004027875.1 Aplodontia rufa | reverse complement strand
CCTTTAGTCTACACTTCTAAATAATGACCACTATAGGACTAAAGATTTTGAGGGCAGTATTTTTTCTGTGATAAATCTCATCTGCTTCAGGGTATTTCATACTAATCAAATATGCAAACTTCTACATGTATGAAACTTTTGAATTTTATAACAGGAATAATAGCAAGAGACTGAAAATTTAACCTCATTTTATAAGCTGTATATCTGTGAATTTTACATGAAGTTACTACGGAATAATCCACTGTGGTACATTCTAAAATCTCTTTATACAGGATGATATAAATTCAGGGAAACTGTTCCCCCTGGGAACAGTGTGCCAGGGAACATTAAGTGCATTAGCAGCACTCAAATTAGCAGACAAAAAGAAGTGCCTGGGGTACAAATCCAGCCCATTGCTTTTCTATGCAAGATTTGTGGTTTAGGGAAAGGTCATTGTGGTGCTTGCTTATCTGTAATAGATTTCAGGATACATCATTAGAGACTCATCATCCACAGGTCATCAATTTTAATTGATGGCAGAGTGAAATGAGGATGGAGTAGAAGTGCGGGAAAGGGTTGCCACCCCCAACTGGGTGCCAGCTTCTTCACACCCCTCCAAAGGAAAGAGGGCAGGATAAATCACCATGGTGAACCCCCTTCATAACGGGAATGAGCACTCTCCTGGACTCGCGACGGGAAGGAAAGGTGTGCGAGACCCGCTAGGGACCGACTTGAACCCCATCCAGGTCCGAGCCGGCGTCGCCCAACAGGAAGAGTGGGGCCAAATAACTCTTAGAGTTCAAGCTAGACACGCCCCCTGAGAACAGGGTGCCAGGGAGCGGCACCCCAGCCTTGGCGGAGCAACACTTCCCCTCTGAAATTTTCTCTCTCTACCCTTCCCAACCCCGTCCCAGCCCTGGAGGCTGTGCCCCATGGTGGATTGGAACAGAGGATGGAGAAGAAGTGCGGGAAAGGTTTGTCACCGCCCACAGGGTGCGGGCTTCACCCCGCCCCTGCAAGCCGGAGAGGGCAAGAGCAACCACCACGATGCACCCCACTTTTTAAAAGGAATGAGCACCATCCTCCCCCCGCGATGTGAAGGAAAGGTGCGCGAGACCCTCCAGGGCCTGACCTCGAACCCCACCCCATCCCCTGTCTGTCAGCGGCGGGCAAGAAGAGAGGGGCCAAGCGAGGCTCGGAAGTCCGGGTGGACACGCCCCCTGGGAACAGGGCTCCTTGCAGTGGCCCCCCGGGTTTCGCATAGCAACCCTTCCCCATCGATATTTCTTCTTTCTCTCCCATTCCCGACCCCGTCCCAACCCCGGAGGCTGTGCACCTGGGCGGAATGTTAAAGAAGATGGAGAAGAAGTGCGGGAAAATTCCTTCACCGCCCACCGGCTGCCGGCTTCTCCAAGCCCCTCCAATCCAAGGAGGGCAGGATCAACTACCACAGCTACACTCCACTTTGTAACGGGAATGAGCACCCTCCTGCCCCTGAGATGGGAAGGAAAGGCACGCAAGACCCGCTAGGGACCGATCTCCCCCACAAACCGTCCCCTGTCGGGCGGCGGCAACAGAAAGAGAGGGACAAAGCGATGCTGGGAGGTCCCGGTGGACACGCCCACTGTTGACAGGGCGAGTGTGAGCGCATCCAGGGCTTGGCAGAGCAACACTTCCCCACCGACCTTTCTTCTCCCTCTCCCCTTCCCCAATCTTCCCAGCCCCGTTGGCTGTGCCCCCGGGCGGAGTGAAAAGAGGATGGAGTAGAAGAGCAGGAAAGGGTCATCACCGCCCACAGGGTGCCGGTTTCTTCAAAGCCCTCCAAACCAACGAGGGCAGGATCAATCACCATGGTTAGCCCCCTTCATAATTGGAACAAGCATCCTCCTGCCACCGTGACGGGAAGGAAAGGCGTGCGAGACCCACCAGGGAACAAACTCCCCCCTCAATCGATGCACCGCTGGGCGGCACCCAGCAGGAAGAGATGGACCAAGTGACTTTCAGAGGTCAAGTTGGACAAGCCCCCTGGGAACAGTGTGCCAGGGAACAGCGCCACGGGCTTGGTGGAGCAACACTTCTCCACCGACCTTTCCTCTCTCTCTCCCCTTCCCGACTCATCTGAGCCCTGCTGGCTGTGCCCCCGAGCGGAGTGGAAAAGAGGATGCAGAAGAAGTGCAGGAAAGTCATCACCACCCACAGGGTGCCGGCTTCTCCCCGCCACTCCAAGCTAATGAGGGCAGGATCAACCACCACGGCGACCCCCCAATTTTAACGGGATGAGCACCTTCCTCCCCCAGCAACAGGAAAGAAAGTCACGCAAGAACTACCAGGGACCGACCTCCGCCCCACATCACCCCCGACGGAAGGTGGCCAGCAGGAAGAGTCGGGCCAAGTGACTCTCAGAGGTTCCGGTGGACACGCCCCCTGGGAACAGGGTACAACGGAAAAGCACTCCGGCCTTGGCGGAGCAACAATTCCCCACCGACCTTTCCTCTCTCTCTCCCCTTCCCGACTGGTCCCAGCCCCAGAGGCAGTGCCCCCGGTTGAGTGAAAAGAGGATGGAGTAGAAGAAAGGGAAAGGGTCATCACCGCCGACCGGGAGCCGGTTTCTTCAAAGCCCTCCAAACCAAAGTGGGCAGGATCAATCACCATGGTAAGCCCCCTTCATAAGCGGAACAAGCACCCTCCTGCAACCGCGATGTGTAGGAAAGGTGTGCGAGACTCACCAGGGACCAACCTCCACCCTCATCCAGCGCTTCGCTGGGAGGCACCCAGCAGGAAGAAATGGACCAAGTGACTTTCGGAGGTCAAGTTGAACAAGACCCCTGGGAACAGGGTACCAGGGAACGGCTCCCCGGGCTTGGTCGAGCAACACTTCTCCACCGAACTTTCCTCTATCTCTCCCCTTCCCGACTCCTCCGAGCCCTGCCGGCTGCGCCCCAGAGCGGAGTGGAAAAGAGGATGGAGAAGAAGTGCAGGAAAGTGTCATCACCACACACAGGGTGCCGGCTTCTCCCTGCCCCTCCAAGCCAACGAGGGCAGGATCAACCACCACGGCGACCCCCCACTTTTTAACGGGATGAGCACCCTCCTCCCCCAGTGACGGGAAGGAAAAGCACACAAGACCCGCCACAAACCGACCTCCCCACCCACACTGCCCAACGCCGAGTGGCGGCCAGCAGGAAGAGAGGGGCCAAGTGACTCGGAGGTCCCGGTGGACACGCCCCCTGGGAAAAAGGCAATGTGGAGCGGCCCCAGGTTTGGCGGAGCAACCCTTCCCAACCGACCTTTCCTCTCTCTCTCCTGTTCCCGAACCTTCCCAGCCCTGGAGGCTGTGCTCCCAGGCTGAGTGATATGAGGATGGAGTAGAAGTGCAGGAAAGAGTTCTCACCCTCAAACGGGTACCAGTTTCTTTACACCCCTCCAAACGAAAGAGGGCAGGATCAATCACCAAGGAGAACCCTCTTCTTAACGGGAACTAGCACCCTCCTGGATCAGCGACGGGAAGGAAAGGCGTGCTAGACCCACTAGAGACCGACGTCCACCCCATCCAGCCCCAAGGCGGCGTCGCCCAACAGGAAGAGTGGGGCCAAGTAACTCTCAGAGGTCAAGTAGGACACGCCTCCTGGGAACAGTGTTCTAGGGAGTGGCACCCCGGCCTTGGCGGAGCAACACTTCCCCTCTGACCTTTCCTCTCTCTCCCATTCCCAACCCCGTCCCAGCCCAGGAGACTGTGCACCCGGACGCAATGTTAAAGATGATGGAGAAGAAGTGCAGGAAAGGGTCGTCACTGCCCACAGGGTGCCTGTTTCTCCCCGCCCCTCCAAGCCAACGAGGGCAGGATCAACCACCTTGGTGACACCCCACTTTTAACGGGATGAGCACCCTCCTCCATCAGCAACAGGGAGAAAAAGCACGCAAGACCTGCCATGGACACACCTCCCCCCATACACTGCCCCCTCCGGGTGGAGGCCAGCAGGAATAGAGGGGCCAAGTGAATCTCGGAGGTCCCGGTGGACACTCCCCCTGGGAAAAAGGCGCTGTGGAGCGGCCACCCGGGTTTGGTGGAGCAACCCTTCCCCACCGACCTTTCCTCTCTCTCCTGTTCCCGACCCTTCACAGCCCTGGAGGCTGTGTCCCCCAGCTGAGTGAAATGAGGATGGAGTAGAAGTGCGGGAAAGGGGCGTCACCCCCAACCGGGTGCCGGCTTCTCAAAGCCCCTCCAATCCATGGAGGGCAAGATCAACTACCACGGCAACACTCCACTTTGTAACGTGGGGCGTCGCGGTGTTGCTTGCTCCTGCCCTCTTCAGCTTCGAGGGGCAGGGTGAAGCCAGCACCCTGTGGGTGGTGAGGACACTTTCTCGCACTTCTTCTCCATCCTCTTTTCCACTCCGCCCGGGGGCACAGTCTCAGAGGCTGGGACGGGGTTGGGAATGGGAGAGAGATAGGAAAGATCGGTGAGGAAGTGTTGCTTCGCCAAGCTCGGGGGGCCGCTCTGTGGTGCCTTGTTCCCAGGGGGTTTGTGTACCTGGACCTCCGAACGTCGCTCGACCCCTCTTCCTGCTGAACACTCCCCCGGCCGGGGTCGGGTTGATGGGGGAGGTCGGTACCTAGAGGGTCTCTCACGCCTTTTCTTCCCTTTGCGGGGGCAGGAGGGTGTTCGTTCCCCTTAGGAAGAGGGGGATCACCATGGTTGTTGATCCTGCCCTCCTGGTCTTGGAGAGGTGGGTAGAAGTCAGCAGCCGGTGGGAGGTGACTAACCTTTTCTGCATTTCTATTCCATCCTCTTTTCACTCATTCCGGGGTCATAGCTTCCAGGGCTGAGACAGGGTCAGGAAGGTGAGAGAGAGAGAAAAGGTCTGTGGGTGAGCGTTGTTCCGCCAAGCCCGGGGTGCCGATTGAAGGGGCCCTGTTCCCAGAGGACTTGTCCACCGGGAACTCCCAGCATTGCTTTGCCCGTCTCTTCCTTTAGGCGCCGCCTGACAGGGTGCATTTGGGGGGGGGAGATCGGTCCCTGGCGGGTCTCCTGTGCCTCTTTTCCAGTCGCGGAGGCAGGAGTGTGTTCTTTCCCATTACAAAGTGGGGTGTCGCCGTGGTGGTTGATCCTGCCCACTTTATCTTAGAGGGGCGAGGAGAATCTGGCAGCCGGTAGGGGGTGACGACCCTTTAACGCACTTGTTCTCCATCCTCTTTATCAATTCATTAAGGGCACAGCCTCCGAGGCTGGGACGGGGTCGGGAAGGGGAGAGAAAAAGGAAAGTTCGGTGGGGAAGTGTTGCTCCGCCAAGCCCGGGGTGCCGCTCCATGGCGCCCTGTACCTAGGGGGCATGTCTAACGTGATCAGCCCCTGCCGGTTGGCGGCAGGCAGGAAGAGAGGGTCAAAACGAGGCTCGGAGGTCCTGGTGGACATGCCCCCTGGGAACACGACACCGCTGAGCGCATCCAGGGCTTGGTGGAGCAACCCTTCCCCACCGACCTATACTCTCTCTCTCCCCTTCCCAGCCCCGGAGGCTGTGCCTCAGGGCTGAGTGAAAAGAGGATGGAGTAGAAGTGCGGGAATAAGTCGTCACACCCCACCGGGTGCCGGTTTCTTCACACCTCTCCAAACCAATGAGGGCAGGATCAATCACCATGGTGACACCCTCTTCATAACTGGTACAAGCAACATCCTGCAACCGCGACGGGAAGGAAAGGCGTGCAAGACCCGCCAGGGCCCGACCTCCCTCCAAACACGGCAACCAACCGGGCGGTGCACAAAAGGAAGAGAGGGGCCAAGTGACTCTCGGAGATGAAGATGGACAAGCCCCCTGGGAACAGAGTGCCAGGGAGCGGCACCCCTGGCTTGGCGGAGCAACATTTCTCTACCGAATTTTCCTCTTTCTCTCCCCTTACCGTCCCTGTCCCAGCCCTACAGGCTGTGCCCCAGGGCTGAGTGAAAAGAGGATGGAGTAGAAGTGCGGGGACATTGTTGTAATCCCCAACCAGGTGCCGGAGTCTCCCCGCGCCTCCAAGCAAACGAGGGAAGGATCAACCACCATGGCGAACCCCCATTCAAAACGGAAACGAGCACCCACCTGCCCCTGCGATGGGAAGGAGAGCAGTGCGATTCCGGCCGAGACCGACCTCCCCCCTACCCCGCCCCATGCCTGGCGGTGGACAGCAAGAAGAGAGGGGCCAATTGAGTCTCAGAGATCACGGTGGACATGCCTCCTGGGAAAAAGGCGCTATGGAGCAGCCCCCCAGGCTTGGCGGAGCCACCCTTCCCCTCCGACCTTTCCTCTCTCACCCATTCCCGACCCAGTCCCAGCCCAGGAGACTGTGCACCCTGGCGGAATGTTAAAGAGGATGGAGAAGAAGTGCAGGAAAGTGTTGTCACTGCTCACAGGGTGCCGGCTTCTCCCCGCCCCTCCAAGCCAAGGAGGGCAGGATCAACCACCACTGTGACACCCCACTTTGTAACGAGATGAGCACCTTCCTCCCCCCGTGACGTGAAGGAAAAGCACGCAATACCCGCCAAGGACCGACCAACCCCCGCACACTGCCCCTGCTGGACGGAGGCCAGCAGGAATATAGGGGCTAAGTGAATCTCAGAATTCCCGGTGGACACGCCCCTTGGGAAAAAGGCGCTGTGGAGCGGCCCCCCGGGCTTGGCACAGCAACCGTTCCCCTCCGACCTTTCCTCTCTCTCTCTCTCCTTCCCGACCCTGGCCAGCCCTGGAGGCTGTGTCCCCAGGCTGAGTGAAATGAGGATGGAGTATAAGTGCGGGAAAGGGTCATCACCCCCAACCGGGTGCCGGCTTCTCACAACCCTCCAAACGATAGAGGGAAGAATCAATCACCACGTTAAACCCCCTTCATAACGGGAATGAGCACCCTCCTGGACCCGCGACGGGAAGGAAAGTCGTGTGAGACCCGCTAGGTACCGACCTCTCACCCATTCTGCCCGCAGCCGGCATCGCCCAACAGGAAGAGTGGGGCCAAATAACTCTCAGAGGTCAAGTTGTACACGCCCCCTGGGAACAGGGTGCCAGGGAGCGGCACCCCGGCCTTGGCGGAGCAACACTTCCCCTTTGACCTTTCTTCCCTCTCCCTTTCCCAACCCCGTCCCAGTCCCGGAGGCTGTGCACCCGGGGGGAATGTTAAAGAGGATGGAGGAAAAGTGCGGGAAAGGGTCGTCACCGCCCACAGGTTGCCAGCTTCTCCATGCCCCACCAAGCTGAGGAGGGGAGGATCAACACCATGGCGACCCCCAGCTTCGTAACAGGAACCAGCACCCTTCTGCCACCGCGACGGGAAGGCCAGGAGACCGGCCAGGAACTGACTTCACCCCCCAGCCAGCCCCCCCCCGAGCGACGGCCAGCAGGAAAAGAGGGGCCAAGTGAATCTCAGAGGTCATGTTGGACATGAACCCTGGGAACAGGGCGCCTCTGAGTGCATCCTGGGCTTGGTGGAGCAACCCTTCCCCACCGACATTTCCTCTCTCTCTCCCATTCCCGACCCCGTCCAAGCCCCGGAGGCTGTGCACCCGGGAGGAAGGTTAAAAAGGATGGAGAAAAAGTGTGGGAAAGGGTTGTCACCGCCCACAGGTTGCCGGCTTCTCCCCGCTTCTCCAAGATGAGGAGTGCAGGATCAACCACCACTGCGACCCCCCACTTTGTAACAGAAGGAGCAGCCTCCTCTCACCGTGATGGAAAGGAAAGGCGTGGGAGACTCGCCAGGGACTGAACACCCAGCCCAACCCACCCCACGCAGGGCGGCGAACAGCAGGAAGAGAGGGGCAAAGTGACTCTTAGAGGTCACGTTAGACATGCCCCCTAGGAAAAGGGCTCCTAGGAGCGGCACCCCGGGCTTGGTGGACCAACACTTCTCCACCAACTTTTCCTCTCTCTCTCCCCTTCTGGACTCCTCCTAGCCCTGCAGGCTATGCCCCAGATCGGAGTGGAAAAGAAGATGGAGAAAAAGTGCAGGAAAGGGTCATCACCACCCACAGGGTGCCGGCTTCTCCCCGCCTCTCCAAGCCAACTAGGGCAGAATCAACCACCACGGCGACCCCCCACTTTTTAACGGGATAAGCACACTCCTCCCCCCGTGACAGGAAGGAATAGCACGCGAGACCCGCCACGAACCGACCTCCCCACCCACACCGCCCCACGCCGGGTGGTGGCCAGCAGGAAGAGAGGGGCCAAGTGACTCTCAGAGGTACCGGTTGACACTCCCTCTGGGAAAAAGGCGCTGTGGGGCGGCCCCCGGGTTTGGCGGAGCAAACCTTCCCACCGACCTTTCCTCTCTCTCTCCTGTTCCCGAAACTTCCCAGCCCTGGAGGCTGTGCCCCCAGGCTGAGTGAAATGAGGACGGAGTAGAAGTACAGGAGAGTCCTCACCCCCAAAAGGGTGCCGGCTTCTTCACACCCCTCCAAACGAAAGAGGGCAGGATCAATCACCACGGTGAACACCCTTCATAACGGAACGAGCACCCTCTTGGACCCGAAACGGAAAGGAAAGTCATGTGAGACCGCTAGGGACCGATCTCCACCCTATCCGGCCCCAAGCCGGCATTGCCCAACAGGAAGAGTGGGGCCAAGTAACTCTCAGAGGTCAAGTTGGACACGGTCCCTGGGAACAGGGTGCCAGGGAGCGGCACGCCTGCCTTTTTGGAGCAATCCTTCCCCACTGACCTTTCCTCTCTCTGTCCCTTTCCGGGCTCCGTCCCAGCCCCGGAGGCAGTGCACCCGGGGGGAATGTTAAAGCGAATGAAGAAGAATGGCGGGAAAGGGTCGTCACCGCCCACCGGCTGCTGGATTTCTCTCGCCCCTCCAAGCAAAAGAGGGCAGGATCAACCACCACAGCGACCCGCCATACGTAACGGAAACCAGCACCCACCTGCCCCCGCGATGGAAGGACAGCAGTGTAAGTCCGGCCAGAGACCGACCTCCCCCCTTCCTCGCCCCATGCATGGCGGCGGACAGCAGGAAGAGAGGGGCCAAGTGACTCTCAGAATTCCCGGTGGACACGCCCCCTTTGTAAAAGGCGCTATGGAGCGGCCCCCCGGGCTTGGTGGAGCAACCCTTCCCCACTGACCTTTCCTCTCTCTCCCCTTCCCGACCCTACCCAATCCCGGAGGTTGTGCTGAGTGAAAAGATGATGGAGTAGAAGTGTGGGAAAAGGTCGTCACCCCCAACCGGGTGCCGGATTCTTCACACCCCACCAAACCAAGGAAGGTAGGATCAATCACTAAGGTGCACCCCCTTCTTAACGGGAACGAGCACCCTCCTGGACCCGCGACTGGAAGGAAAAGCGTGCAAGACCCGCTAGGGACCGACCTCCCCCCCATCCGGCTCCCCACCAGCGGCACCCAGCAGGAAAAGGGGCCAAGTGACTCTCAGAGGCCACATTGGACACACCCACTAGGAATAGGGTGCCAGGGAAAAGCAACCTGTGCTTGGCAAAGAAACACTTCCCCACCGACCTTTCTTCTCTCTCTCCCCTTTCTGATACCTCCCAGCCCTGGGGGCTGTGCCCACAGATGGAGTGGAAAGCAGGATGGAGAAGTGTGGAAAGGGTCGTCACTGAATACAGGGTGCCGGCTTCGCCCCGCTTCTCCAAGCCGAGGAGGGCAGGATCAACCACGATGGAGACCCCCAGCTTCGAAACAGGAACCAGCACGCTCCTGTCCCTGTGACCTGAAGGCCCGGAAGACCCGCCAGGGACCAAACTTACCCCCCAAACTGCACACTGCCGGGCAGCGCCACCAGGAAGAGAGAAGCAAAGCAATGCTAGGAGGTCCCATTGGACACGGCCCCTGGGAACAGGGCGCTTCTGAGCGCATGTGGGCTTGTCGGAGAAGCCCTTCCCCAACGACCTTTACTATTTCTCTCCCCTTCCAGACCCCGTCCCAGCCCCGGAGGCTGTGCCCCAGGGCTGAGTGAAAAGAGGATGGAGTAGAAGTACAGGGAAAGTGTCGTCATCCCCAACCAGGTGCCGGAGTCTCCCCGCTCCTCCAAGTCAACAAGGGCAGGATTATCCACCACGGCGACATCCCATTCGTAATGGAAACGAGCACCCAACTGCCCCCGCGATGGGAAAGAGAGCAGTGCGAGTCCGGCCAGAGACCGAACTCCCCCCTTCCCCGCCCAATGCCTGGCGGCGGACAGCAGTAAGAGAGGGGCAAAGTGACTCTCAGAGGTCCTTGTGGTCATGCCCCCTGGGTAAAAGGCGCTATGGAGCAGCCCACCGGGCTTGGCGGAGCAACTCTTACCCACCGACCTTTTCTTTCTCTCTCCCCGTCCCAACCCTGCCCAGCCCCGGAGATTGTGCCACCGGGCTGAGTGAAAAGAGGATGGAGTAGAAGTGCGGGAAAGAGTCGTCACCCCCAACCGGGTACCGGCTTCTTCACACCCCTCCAAACAAAAGAGGGCAGGATCAATCACCACGGTGAACCCCCTTCATAACGGGAATGAGCACCCTCCTTGACCCGCTACTGGAAGGAAAGGCATGCGAGACATGCTAGAGACAGTCCTCCCCCCAATCAGGACCCCAGCCGGCATCGCTCAACAGGAAGAGTGGGGCCAAGTAACCCTCAGAGGTCGAGTTGGACACGCCCCCTGGAACAGTGTGCCAGGGAGTGGCACCCCCGCCTTGGCGGAGCAACACTTCCCCTCTGACCTTTCCTCTGTCTAACCTTCCCAACCCCGTCCCAGCCCCGGAGGCTGTGCCCCAGGGTGGATTGGAACAGAGGATTGGGAACAAGTGAGGGACAGGGCTGTCACCGTCACAGGGTGCTGGCTTCACCGCGCCCCTCCAAGCCAGAGAGGGCAGGAGCAACCACCACAATGTACCCCACTTTGTAATAGGAATGAGCACCCACCTGCCCCCGCGACGTGAAGTAAAGGCGCGTGAGACACGCTAGGGTCTGACCTCGAACCCCACGTCATCCCCTGAATGTTGGCGGCGGGCATGAAGAGAGGGGCCAAGCGAGGCTCGGAGATCCTGGTGGACATGCCCCCTGGGACAGGGCGCCGTGCAGCGGCCCCCCGGGTTTCACGTAGCAACCCTTCCCCACCGCTCTTTCTTCTCTCTCTCCCATTCCCGACCCCATCCCAGCCCCGGAGGCTGTGCACACGTGGGGAATGTTAAAGAAATGGAGAAGAAGTGCAGGCAAAGTTCGTCACCGCCCACCGGCTGCCGGCTTCTCCAAGGGCCTCCAATCCAAGGAGGGCAGGATCAACTACCACAGCGACACTCCACTTTGTAAAGGGAATGAGCACCCTCCTGCCCCTGCGACGGGAAGGAAAGGCACGCGAGACCTGCCAGGGACAAATCTTCCCCCCAAATCGCCCCCTGTCGGGCGGCGCCAACAGGAAGAGAGGGGCAAAGCAATGCTGGGATGTCCCGGTGGACACGCCTATTGGGGACAGGGCGCCTGTGAACCCATCCAGGGCTTGGCGGAGCAACCCTTCCCCAACGACCTTTCCTCTCTCTCTCCCCTTCCCGACTCTTCCCAGACCCGGTGGCTGTGCCCCCGGGCGGAGTGAAAAGAGGATGGAGTAGAAGAGTGGCAAAGGGTCAACACCACCCACCGGGTGCCGGTTTCTTCAAAGCTCTCCAAACCAACGAGTGCAGGATCCATCACCATGGTGAGCCCACTTCATAACTGGAACAAGCACCCTCCTGCCACCGCGACGGGAAGGAAAGAAGTGCGAGACCCGCCAGTGACCAACCTTCCCCCTCTTCCATCGCCGCTGGGTGGCGCCCAGCAGGAAGAGATGTACCAAATGACTTTCGGAGGTCAAGTTTTACAAGCTCCCTGGGAACAGGGTGCCAGGGGACGGCACCCCGGGCTTGGCGGAGCAACTCTTCCCCACAGAACTTTCCTTTTTCTCTCCCCTTAATGACCCCGTACCAGCAACGGAGGCTGTGCCCTAGAGCTGAGTGAAATGAGGATGGAGTAGAAGTGCACGGAACGTGTTGTCACCCCCCACCAGGTGCCGGGGTCACCCTGTGTGTCCAAGCAAAAAAGTGCAGGTTCAACCACCATGGCGACCCCCCCTTCTTAAAGGGAACGAGCACTCTCCTGCACCCGCGATGGGAAGGAAAGAATGCGAGACCCGACAGAGACAAACCTTCCCCTGACCCAGACCCATGCCGGGCATCGGATAGCAAGAAGAGTGGGGCCAAGTGATTCTCAGAGGTCCCGATGGACACCCCCCCTGGGAACAAGGCGCCGGAGAGCGGCACCCCGGATTGTCGGAGCAACCCTTCCCCACCAACCTATTCCCTCTCTCTCCCTTTTCCGACCCCGTCCCAGCTTCAGAGGCTGTGCCCCAGGGTGGATTGGAAAAGAGGATGGAGAACAAGTGCAGGAAAGGGTCATCACCGCCCACAGGGTGCCGGCTTCAACCCACACCTCCAAGCCAAAGAGGACAGGACAAACCACCACGGCAGCACCCCACTTTGTAACGGGAAAGAGCACACTCCTGCCTCCGCAACGGGAAAGGCACGCGAGAACCGCCAGGATCAATTCCCCCCCCCCAGAGCAAAGCGATGCTGGGAGATCCCGGAGGACACGCACCCTATGGACAGGGTGCCTCTGAGCGCATCCAGGACTTGGCGGAGCGACCCTTCCCCACCGACCTTTCCTCTCTATCTGTCTTTCCCGACCCTTCCCAGCCCCGGAGGCTGTGCCCCCAGGATGAGTGAAATGAGGATGGAGTATAAGTGCAGGAAAGAGTCGTCACCCCCCACAAGGTGCCGGTTTCTTCACACCCCTCCAAACCAACGAGGGCAGAATCAATCACCATGGTGACCACCCTTCGTAACTGGAACGAGCACGCTCCTGCCACCGCGACGTGAAGGAAAGGCGTGCCAGATCTGCCAGGGACCGAACTCCCCCCTCAAACGGCCCCCAGCCAGGTGTCGTGCAGCAGGAAGAGAGGGGCCAAATGAATCTCTGAGGTCAAGTTGGACAGGCCCCTGGGAACAGGTTTCCAGGGAACAGCACTCTGGGCTGGATGAGCAAAACTCCCCACCGACCTTTTCTCTCTCCCCTTCCCGACTCCTCGGAGCACTTGAGGCTGTTCGCAGTGGAAAAGAGGATGGAAAAGAAGTGCAGGAAAGGGTTGTCACTGCCCACAGGGTGCCGGCTTCTCCCCACCCCTCCAAGCCAACGAGGGCAGGATCAACCACCACGGTGAAACCCCACTTTGTAACGTCCTCCCCCGCGACGTGAAAGAAAAGCATGCTAGACCCGCCACAGACCAAACAAGCTCTGCACACCGCCCCCCCCGGGCGGAGGCCAGCAGAAATATAGGGGCTAAGTGAATCTCGGAGGTCCCAGTGGACACGGCCCCTGGGAAAAAGGCGCTGTGGAGCGGCCCCCCAGGTTTGTTGAAGCAAACCTTCCCCACCGACCTTTCATCTCTCTCTCCTGTTCCCTACCCTTCCCAGCCCTGGAGGCTGTGCCCCCGGGCTGAGTGAAATGAGGATAGAGTAGAAGTGAGGGAAAAGTCCGTCACCCCCAACCAGGTTCCGGCTTCTTCACACCCCTCCAAACGAAAGAGTGCAGGATGAATCACCACGGTAACCCCCTTTCCCCACCGACCTATACTCTCTCTCTCACCTTTCCGACCCTGTCCCAGCCCTGGAGGCTGTACCCTGGGTGGAGTGGAGAAGAGGATAGAGAAGAAGTGCGGGAAAGGGTCATCACCGCCCACAGGTTGCCGGCTTCTCCCTGCCTCCCCAAGCCGAGGAGTGCAGGATCAAACAACACTGTGACCCCCCACTTCGTAACAGGAATGAGCAGCATCCTCTCACCATGACGGAAAGGAAAGACGTGGGAGACTCGCCAGGGACCCAGCTCCCAGCCCAACCCGCCCCACGCCGAGCGGCGGACAGCAGGAAGAGAAGGGCCAAGTGACTCTCGGAGGTCAAGTGAGACACGCCCCCTAGGAACAGGGCACCACGGAGTGGCACCCCGGGATTGGCGGAGCAACACTTCCCCAACGAATTTTCCTCTTTCTCTCCCCTCTCTGACACAGTCCCAGCCCCAGAGTCTGTGCCCCAGGGCTGAGTGAAAAGAGGATGGAGTAGAAGTGAAGGGAAAGTGTCGTCATCCCTAATCAGGTGCCAGAGTCTCCCCGCGCCACCAAGGCAACAAGGGCAGGATCAACAACCACGGCGACCTCCCATTTGTAACGGAAACGAGCACCCACCTGCCCCCGCTATGGGAAGGACAGCAGTGCGGGTCCGTCCAGACACTGACCTCCCCCCTACCCCGCCCCTTGCCCGGAGGCGGACAGCAGGAAAAGAGGGGCCAAGTGACTCTCAGAGGTCCCGGTGGACACGCCCCCTGGGAAAAAGGTGCTATGGAGCGGCCCCTCGGGCTTGGCGGAGCAACCCTTCCCCACCGACCTTTCTTCTCTCTCTCCCATTCACGACCCCGTCCATGCCCCTGAGGCTGTGCACCCTGGCGGAATGATAAAGAGGATGGAGGAGAAATGCAGAAAAGGGTCATCACCGCCCACAGGTTGCCAGCTTCTCCATGCCCCTCTAAGCCGAGGAGGGCAGGAGAAACCACCACGGCGACACCCCACTTTTTAACAGAATGAGCAACCGCCTCCCCCCGCAACGTGAAAGAAAGGCACGAGAGACCCACCAGGACCTGACCTAGAACCCCACCCCATCCCCTGCCTGTCGGTGGCGGGCATGAAGAAAGGGGCCAAGCGAGGCTCGGAGGTCCTGGTGGACACGACCCCTGGGAACAGGGCGCAGTGCAGCGGCCCCCGGGCTTCATGTAGCAACCCTTCCCCACCGATCTTTCTTCTCTCTCTCCCATTCCCGACCCCATCCAAGCCCCGGAGGCTGTGCACCCGGGCCGAATGTTAAAGAAGATGGAGAAGAAGTGCGGGAAAAGTTCTTCACCGCCCACCGACTGCCGGCTTCTCCAAGCCCCTCCAATCCAAGGAGGGCAGGATCAACTACCACAGCGAACACTCCATTTGTAACGGGAATGAGCACCCTCCAGCCCCTCTAATGGGAAAGAAAGGCACGTGATACCCGCCAGGGACCTATCTGCCCCCCTAACCGCCCCCTGATGGGCGCGCCAACAGGAAGAGAGTGGCAAAGCGATGCTGGGAGGTGTCGGTGGACACGCCCACTGGGGACAGGGCGGTGTGAGCGCATCCAGGGTTTGGCGGAGCAACCCTTCCCCACCGACCTTTCCTCTCTCTGTTCCCTTCCTGACTCTTCCCAGCCATGGAGGCTGTGCCCCCAGGCGGAGTGAAAAGATGATGGAGTAGAAGAGCGGGAAAGAGTCATCACCGCCCAAGGAGTGCCAGTTTCTTCAAAACCCTCCAAACCAACGAGGGCAGGATCAATGACCAAGGTGAACCCCCTTCTTAACGGGAACGAGCACCCTCCTGCCACCACGACTGGAAGGAAAGGCGTGCGAGACCCGCTAGGGACCGACCTCCCTCACCATCTGATCCCGCGCCGGCGGCGCCCAGCAGGAAGAGAGGGGCGAAGTGACTCTCAGAGGTCACATTGGACACACCCACTAGGAACAGGATTCCAGAAAACGGCACCCTGTGCTTTGCAGAGCAACACTTCCCCACCAACCTCTCCTCTCTCTTGCCCCTTCCTGATACGTCCCAGCCCTGGAGGCTGTGTCCACGGACGGAGTGGAAAGCAGGATGGAGAAGAAGTGTGGGAAAGGGTCGTCACCGACCACAGGGTGCCAGCTTCTCCCCGACCCTCCAAGCCGAGGAGGGCAGGATCATTCACCATGGCGACCCCCAGCTTCGTAAAAGGAACCAGCACCCTCCTGCCCCCGCGATAGGAATGCCCAGAAGACCGCCATGGACCGAACTTACCCCCCACACTGCCCCCCGCCATGCGGCGCCACCAGGAAGAGAGGAGCAAAGCAATACTAGGAGGTCCCATTAGACACGCCCCCTGGGAACAGTGCGCTTCTGAGCGCATGCGGGCTTGGCGGAGAAGCCCTTCCCCACCGAACTTTACTCTCTCTCACCTTCCCGACAGCGTCCCAGCCCTGGAGGCTGTGCCCCTGGGAGGAGTGAAATGAGGATGGAGTAGAAGTGCGGGAAGGGACGTCACCCTCAACTGGGTGCCAGATTCTTCACACCCCTCCAAACGAAAGAGGGCAGGATCAATCACCACGGTTAACCCCCTTCATAATGGGAAGGCACACTCTCCTGGACAGGCGACTGGAAGGAAAGGCGTGCGAGACCCGCAAGGGACCTACCTGAACCCCATTCAAACCCGAGCCGGCGTCACCCAACAGGAAGAGTGGGGCCAAGTAACTCTTAGAAGTCAAGTTGGACACGCCCCCTGGGAACAGGGTGCCAGGGAGCGGCACCCAGGCCTTGGCGGAGCAACACTTCCCCCTCTGACCTTTCCTCTCTCTACACTTCCCAACACTGTCCCAGCTTCGGAGGCTGTGCCCCAGGGTGGATTGGAACAGAGTATGGAGAACAAGTGCGGGAAAGGGTCGTCACCGCCCACAGGGTACCAGGTTTACCCCGCCCCTCCAAGCCGGAGAGGCCAGGAGCAACCACCACGATGTACTCATCTTTGTAATAGGAATGAGCTCCCTCAACCCCCATGACCTGAAGGAAATATGCACGAGACCCACCAGGGACTGACCTCGAACACCACCCCATCCCCTGCCTGTTGGTGGCGGGCATGAAGAGAGGGGCCAAGCAATGCTGGGAGGTCCCGGTGGACACACCCACTGGGGACATAGCGCCTGTGAGAGCATCCAGGGCTTGGCGGAGCAACCCTTCCTCATCGACCTTTCCTCTCTCTCTCCCCTTCCCGACTCTTCCCAGCCCCGGTGGCTATGCCCCCAGGCGGAGTGAAAAGAGGATGGAGTAGAAGAGGGGGAGAGGGTCTTCCCCGCCCACCGGGTGCCGGTTTTTTCAAAGCTCTCCAAATCAACGAGGGCAGGATCAATCACCATGGTGAGCCCCCTTCATAACTGGAAAAAGCACCCTCCTGCCACCGCGACTGGAAGGAAAGGCGTGCGAGATCCGCCAGGGACCAAACTCCCCCATCATCTGGCTCACCGCTGGGTGAAGCCCAGCAAGAAGAAATGGACCAAGTGACTTTTGGAGGTCAAGTTGTACAAGCCCCCTAGGAACAGAGTGCCAGGGAACGGCACCCCGGACTTGGTGGAGCAACAATTCCCCTCTAAGCTTTCCTCTCACTACCCTTCCCAAACGCGTCCCAGCCCCAGAGGCTGTGCCCCAGGGTGGATTGGAACAGAAGATGGAGAAGAAGGGCAGGAAAGGTTCGTCACTGCCCACAGGGTGCGTGCTTCTCCCTGCCCCTCCATGAAGAGGACTGAAGGATCAACATCCACTGCCACCGCACACTTCATAACAGGAACAAGCAGCCTCCTCTCCCTGTAACGTAAAGAAAAGGCGTGGGAGACCCGCCAGTGACCGACCTCCCAGGCAACCCACCCCCCAACAGGCGGAGGAGAGCAGGAGAAGAGTGACCAAGTAACTTCCGCAGGTCACGTTAGACACACCCCCTATGAACATGTCGCCATGGAGCGGCACACCAGTGCTTAGTGGAGCAACGCTTCCCCACCTAACTTTCCTCTTTCTCTTCCCTTCCAGACTCCTTCCAGCCTTGGAGGCTGTGCCCCCAGGCGGAGTGGAAAAGAGGATGTAATAGAAGTGCGGAAAAGTGTGGTCACCGCCCACAGGGTGGTTCCTTATCCCTGAACCTGAAGCCTAGGAGGGCAGGATCAAACACAACTGCGACCCCCCACTTTGTAACAGGAATGAGCAACCTCCTCCCCCCGCGACGGGAAAGAAAGTCAAGTGAGACCTGCCAGGGACCTACCTCCGCCTCACACCGCCCCCGCCGGGGGGTGGCTAGCAGGAAGAGTGGGGCCAAGTGATTCTCAGAGGTTCCTGTGGACACGCCCCCTGGGAACAGGGTGCCACCGAGCAGCACCCCGGCCTTGGTGGAGCAACACGTCCTCAACGACCTTTTCTCTCTCTCTCCCTTTCCCGTCCTCACCCCAGCCCCAGAGGCTGTGCCCCAGAGCTGAGTGAAAATAGGATGGAGTAGAAGTGCACGGAAAGTGTCATCAGCCCCCAACAGGTGCCAGCGTCTCCCTGTGCGTCCAAGCCAACAAGGGCAGATCCAACCACCACGGCCACCCCCCTTTGTCAAGGGAACGAGCATTCTCCTGCCCTCGCGATGGGAAGGAAAGAATGTGAGAACCGACAGAGACCGGCCTCACCCCCACCCCGACCCATGCCGGGCGGCGGATAGCAGGAAGAGAGGGGTCAAATGACTCTCGGAGGTCCTGATGGACACCCCCCCCTGGGAACCGGGCGCAAAGGAGCGGCACACCGGCTTGGCAGAGCAACCCTTCCCCACCAACCTATCCTCTCTCTCTCCCCTTCCCGATCCTGTCTCAGCCATGGAGGCTTTGCCCCAGGGTGGATTGGAAATGAGGATTGAGAAGAAGTGTGGGAAAGTGTTGTCACCACCCACCGGCTCCCAGATTCTCCTCGCCCCTCCAAGCCAACGAGGGCTGGATCAACCACCAAGGCGACCCCCCACTTATTAACGGGATGAGCACCAACCTCCCCCCACGCCGGGAATGAAAACACGCGAGACCCGCCAGGGATGGACATCCCCACCCACACCGCAACTTCCGACTTGCGTCCACCAGGAAGAGAGTGGCCAAGTTACTCTCAGATGTCCCGGTGGACACGCCCACTGGGGAAAAAGCGCTGTGCAGCGGCCAACCGGGTTTGGCGGAGCAACCCTTCCCCAACGATCTTCTTCTCTCTCTCCCATTCCCGACCCCGTCCCAGCCCCGGAAGCTGTTCACCAGGGTGGAATGTTAAAGAAGATGGAGAAGAAGTGCGGGAAAAGTTCGTCATCGCCCACCGGCTGCAGGCTTCTCAAAGTCCCTCCAATCCAAGGAGGGCAGGATCAACTACCACGGTGACACTCTACTTTATAACGGGAATGAGCACCCTCCTGCAACTCTGATGGGAAGGAAAGGCACGCGAGCCCCACCAGGGACCGATCTCCCCCCCAAACCGCCCCCTGTTGGGCAACACCAACAGGAAGAGAGGGGCAAAGCTATGCTGGGAGTTCCCGGTGGACACGCCCACTAGGAACAGGGCGCCTGTGAGCGCATCCAGGGCTTGGCGGAGCAACCCTTCCCCACCAACCTTTCCTCTCTCTCTCCCGTTCCCGACTCTTTCCAGCCCCGGAGGCTGTGCCCCCGGGCGGAGTGAAAAGAGGATGGAATAGAAGAGTGGGAAGGGGTCATCACTGCCCACCCGTTGCCGTTTTCTTCAAAGCCCTCCAAACCAACGAGGGCAGGATAAATCACCATGTTGAGCCCCCTTAATAACTGGAACAAGAACCCTCCTGCCACCGCGACGGAAAGGAAAGGTGTGCAAGACCCGACAGGGACCAATTTCCCCTCTCATCGGGCGCCCCGCTGGGCAGCCTCCAGCAGGAAGAAATCGACCAAGTGACTTTCGGAGGTCAAGTTGTACAAGCCCCCTGGGAACAGGGTGCCAGGGAAAGGGCCAAGGGCTTGGTGGAGCAACACTTCTCCACCTACCTTTCCTCTCTCTTTCACCTACTCGAACCTGGCCAGCCCCGGAGGTTGTGCCCCCGGCTGAGTGAAAAGAGGATGAAGTAGAAGTGCGGGAAAGGGTCGTCACCCCCAACCGGTTGCCGGCTTCTTCACACCCCCCCAAACAAAAGAGGGCAGGATCAATCACTGCGGTGAACCCCCTTCATAACAGGAATGAGCACCTTCCTGGACTCGCGACGGGAAGGAAAGGCGTGCGAGACCCGCTAGGGACCGACCTCCCCTCATCCGGTCTCCAGCCGGCATTGCCCAACAGGAAGAATGAGGCCAAGTAACTCTCAGAGGTCAAGTTGGACACGCCCCCAGGGACAGGGTGCCAGGGAGCGGCACCAAGTCCTTGGCGGAGCAACACTTCCCCTCTGACCTTTCCTCTCTCTACCCTTCCCAACCCCGTCCCAGCCCCGGAGGCTGTGCACGGGGGCAGAATGTTAAAGAGGATGGAGGAGAAGTACGGGATAGGGTCATCACCGCCCACAGGTTGCCGGCTTCTCCATGCCCCTCCAAGCCGAGAAGAGGAGGATCAAACACCTTGGCGACCTCCAGCTTTGTATCAGGAACCAGCACCCTTCTGCCCCCGAGACGGGAAGGCCAGGGAGACCGTCCAGGGACTGACCTCACCCCCCAGCCGGCCCCCCACTGGGCAGCGCCCAGCATTAAGAGAGGGGCCAAGTGAAACTCAGAGGTCACGTTGGACACGAACCCTGGGAACAGAACACCTCCGAGCGCAACCCGGGATTGGCGGAGCAACCCTTCCCCATCGACCTTTCCTCTCTCTCTCACAATCCCGACCCCGTCCCAGCCCCGCAGGCTGTGCACCCTGGCGGAATGTTAAAGAGGATGGAGAAGAAGTGCGGCAAAGTGTCTTCACTGCCCACAGGTTGTTGGCTTCTCCCCGCCCCTTCAAGCTGAGGATTGCAGGATCAACCACAACTGCGAGCCCCCCACTTCGTAACAGGAATGAGCAGCCTCCTCTCACCACAACAGAAAGGAAAGGCGTGGGATACTCGCCGGGGACGGACCTCCCAGTCCAACCCACCCCACTCCGTTCGACGGACAGCAGGAAGAGAGGGGCCAAGTGACTCTCGGAGGTCACATTAGACACGCCCCCTAGGAACAGGGCGCCACGGAGTGGACCCCCAGGCTTGGTGGAGCAACTCTTCCCCACCAACCTATCCTTTCTCTCTCCCCTTCCCAATCCCGTCCCAGCCCCGATGGCTTATCCCCAGGGTGGATTGGAAAAGTGGATGGAGAACAAGTGCGGGAAAGGTTCGTCACCACCCACAGGGTGCGGGCTTCACCCCGCCCCTCCAAGCCGGAGAGGGCAGGAGAAAACACCACGATGTACCCCACTTTGTAATAGGAATGAGCACCCTCCTCCTTCAGCAACGTGAAGGAAAGGCACACGAGACCCGCCAGGGCCTGACCTCGAGCCCCACCCCATCCCCTGCCTGTCGGAGGTGGGCATGAAGAGAGGGGCCAAGCGAGGCTCAGAGGTCCTGGTGGACACGCCCCCTAGGAACAGGGCGCCATGCAGCGGCCCCCGGGCTTCGCGTAGCAACCCCTCCCCACCGATTTTTCATCTCTCTCTCCCATTCCCGACCCCGTCCCAGCCCTGGAGGCTGTGCACCTACGCGGAATGTTAAAGAAGATGGAGAAGAAGTGAGGGAAAAGTTCGTCACCGCCCACCGGCTGCAGGCTTCTCCAAACCCCTCCAATCGAAGGAGGGCAGGATCAACTAGCACGGCAACGCTCCACTTTGTAACGGGAATGAGCACCCTCCTGCCCCTGCGACGGGAAGGAAAGGCACGCGAGCCCCGATGGGCCCGATCTCCTCCCCAAACCTCCCCCTGTCTGGCGGCGCCATCAGGAAGAGAGGGGCAAAGCGATGTTGGGAGGTCCCGGTGGACACGTCCACTGTGGACAGGGCGCCTGTGAGCTCATTCAGGGCTTGGCGGAGCAACCCGTCCCCACGCCCCTTTCCCCTCTCTCTCCCCTTAGCGACTCTTCCCAGCCATCGTGTCTGTGCCCCTTGACGGAGTGAAAAGAGGATGGAGTAGAAGAGTGGGAAAGGGTCATCACCGCCCACCAGGTGCCGGTTTCTTCAAAGCCCTCCAAACAAACTTGGGCAGGATCCATCACCATGGTGAGACACCTTCATTACTGGAACAAGCACCCTCCTGCCCTTGCGACGGGATGGAAAGGCATGCGAGACCCGCCAGGGACCAAACTCCCCCCTCATCCAGCACCCCGCTGTGCGGTGCCTATGAGGAAGAGATGGACCAAGTGACTTTCGTAGGTCAAGTTGGACAAGCCCCCTGGGAACAGGGTGCCAGGGAACGGCACCCCGGGCTTGGTGGAGCAACACTTCTCCACCAATCTGTCCTCTCTCTCTCCCCTTCCCAACTCCTCCGAGCCCTGCCGGCTGTGCCCCCGAGCGGAGTGGAAAAGAGGATGGAGAAGAAGTGCAGGAAAGGGTCATCACCGCCCACAGGGTGCCGGCTTCTCCCCGCCCTTCCAAGTCAACAAGGGCAGGATCAACCACCATGGGGACCCACAACTTTTAACCGGGATTAGCATGCTCCTCCCCCCGCTACAGGAAGGAAAAGCATGCGAGACACGCCATGGACCGACCTCCCCACCCACACCGCCCCCCACCGGGTGGCAGCCAGCAGGAAGAGAGGGGCCAAATAACTCTAGGAGGTCCGTTGGAAACACCCCCTGGGAAAAAGGGGCTGTGGAGTGCCACCCCTGGTTTGGCGGAGTAAATCTTCCCCACCGATCTTTCCCATCTCTCTCCCATTCCCGACACCGTCCCAACCCCAGAGGCTGTGCATCCCGGTGGAATGTTAAAGAGGATGGAGAAGAAGTGCAGAAAAGGGTCGTCACCGCCCACAGGTTGCCGGCTTCTCCATTCCCCTCCAAGCCGAGCAGGGGAGGATCAACAACATGGCAAACTTCAGCTTCGTAACAGGAACCAGCATCCTTCTGCCCCCGTCATGGGAAGACCCAGAGAACGGCCAGGGACTGCACTCACCACCCAGCCAGTCCCCTCTGTGCGGAGCCCAGCAGGAAGAGAGACTCAAAGTGACTCTCAGAGCTCACCTTGGACACGAACCCTGGGAACAGGGCGCCTCTGAGCGCATCCCGGGCTTGGCGGAGCAACCCTTCCCCACCGAAATTTCCTCTCTCCCATTCCCGACCCCATCCCAGCCCTGGCGGCTGTACCCCAGGTGGAGTGGAAAAGAGGATGGAGAAGAAGTGCGGGAAAGGGTCATCACTGCCCAAAGGGTGCCAGCTTCTCCCCGCCCTTCCAAGCCGAGGAGTGCAGGATCAACCACCACTGCGACCCCCCACTTTGTAACAGGAACAAGCAGCCTCCTCTCACCGCAACAGAAAGGAAAGGCGTGGGAGACTCGCCAGGGAACAAACTCATAGCTCAACCCGCCCAACACCGGGCGGCAGAAAACAGGAAGAAAGGGGCCAAGTGAATCTCAGAGGTCATGTTAAACAAGCACCCTAGGAACAAGGCGCCACGGAGCAGCTTTCCGGGCTAGGTGGAGCAACAATTCTCCACCGACCTTTCCTCTCTCTCTCCCCTACCCGACTCCTCCGAGCCCTGCCGGCTGTGCCCCCGAACGGATTGGAAAAGAGTATGGAGAAGAAGTGCAGGAAAGGGTCATCACCGCCCACAGGGTGCCAGCTTCTCCCTGCCCCTCCAAGTCAACGAGGGCAGGATTAACCAACACAGCGACCCCCAACTTTTTAACTGGATGAGCACCCTCCTCCCCCCACGACCTGAAGGAATAACATGCCAGACCTGCCACGGACCGATCTCCCCACCCACACCGACCCCCGCCGGGTGGCAGCCAGCAGGAAGAGAGGGGCCAAGTGACTCTTGGAGGTCCTGGTGAACACGACCCCTGGGAAAAAGGTGATGTGGAGCAGCCCCCCGGGTTTGGCGGAGCAGCCCTTCCCCATCGACCTTTCCTCTTTCTAACATTACCAACCCGGTCCCAGCCCCGGAGGCTGTGCACCAGGGCGGAAGATTAAAAGGATGGAGAAGAAGTGCAGGAAAGGGTCGTCACTGCCCACAGAGTGCCGGCTTCTCCCCGCCCCTCCAAGCTAACGAGGGCAGGATCACCCACAACTGTGACACCCCCATTTATAACGCCATGAGCACCCTCCTCCCCCCACGACGTGAAGGAAAAGCATGCGAGACCCGCCACGGACCGACCTCCCTCCGCACACCGCCCCCGCTGGGTGGAGGCCAGCAGGAATAGAGGGGCCAAGTGAATCTTGGAGGTCCGGGTGGACATGCCCCCCTGGGAAAAATGCGCTGTGTAGTGGACCCCCGGGTTTGGCGAAGCAACACTTCCTCACCGACCTTTCCTCTCTCTCTCCTGTTCCCGACCCTTCCCAGCCCTGGAGGCTGTGCCCTTGGGCAGAGTGAAATGAGGATGGAGGAGAAGTGCGGGAAAGGGTCGTCACCCCCAACTGGGTGCTGGCTTCCTCACACCCCTCCAAACAAAAGAGGGCAGGATCAATCACCAGGGTGAACCCCCTTCATAACGGGAACGAGCACCCTCCTGGACCCGCGACGGGAAGGAAATGCGTGCGAGACCCGCTACGGACCTACCTTCCCCACATCCGGCCCCCAGCCGGCGTCGCCCAACAGGAAGAGTGGGGCCAAGCAACCCTCAGAGGTAAAGGTGGACACGCCCCCTGGGAACAGGGTTCCAGGGAGCGGCACCCCGACCTTGGTGGAGCAATCATTCCCCACCGACATTTCTTCTCTAACTCCCCTTCCCGACCCCGTGCCAGCCCCGGAGTCAGTGCCCCAGGTTGGATTAGAAAAGAGGATGGAGAACAAGTGTGGGAAAGTGTCGTCTCTGCCCAACAGCTGCTGGATTCTCCTCGACCCACAAATCAAAGAGGTCAGGATCAATCACCACGGCGACCCCCCACTTTGTAACGGGAAAGAGCATACTCCTGCCTCCGCAACGGGAAAGAAATGCACGCGAGACCCGCTCGGGACGGATCTCCCCCCACAACCGCCCCCGTCGGTCGGCGCTAACAGGAAGAGAGTGGCAAAGCAATGCTGGGAGGTCCCAGTGGACATGCCCCCTGGGGACAGGACGCCTCTGAGCGCATTCCGGACTTGGTAGAGCATCCCTGCCCCACCGACCTTTCCTCTCTCTCTGTTTCCCGACCCTTCCCAGCCCCGGAGGCTGTACCCCCAGGCTGAGTGAAAAAAGGATGGAGTAGAAGTACAGGTAAGGTTCATAAATCCCCACAGGGTGCCGGTTTCTTCACACCCCTCCAAACCAACAAGGGCAGAATCAGGAAGAGAGGGCCAAGTGAATCTCCGAGGTCAAGTTGGACAGTCCCCTGGGAACAGGATGCCAGGGAACCGCACCCCAGGCGGGCAGAGCAACACTCCCCACCAACCTTTCCTCTCTCTCTCTCCCCTTCCCGACTCCTCGGAGCCCTGGAGGCTGTGCCCCCAGGCCCAGTGGAAATGAGGATGGAGAAGAAGTGCAGGAAAGGGTTGTCACTGCCCACAGGGTGCCGGCTTCTCCCCGCTCCCCCAAGCCAACGAGGGCAGGATCAACTACCACTGTGACACCCCACTTTGTAACCGGATGAGCACCCTTCCTCCCCCGCGACGGGAAGGAAAAGCACGCGAGACCCACCATGGACTGACCTCCGCCTGCACACTGCCCCCGCCGGGCGGAGGCCAGCAGGAATAGAGGGACCAAGTGAATCTCGGAGGTCCTGGTGCACATGCCCCCTGGGAAAAAGGCACTGTGGAGCGGCCCCCCGGGTTTTGCAGCGCAACCATTCCCCACTGACCTTTCCTCTCTATCTCCTGTTCCCAAACCTTCCAAGCCCTGGAGGCTGTGCCCCTGGGCTGAGTGAAATGAGGATGGAGTAGAAGTGAGGGAAAGGGTCCTCACCCCCAACTGATTGCAGGCTTCTTTACACCCCTCCAAAAGAAAGAAGGCAAGATCAATCACCACGGTGAACCCCCTTCATAACGGGAACGAGCACCCTCCTGGACCTGCGAAGGGAAGGAAAGGCATGCGAGACCCGCTAGGGACCGAACTCCCCCCTCATCATTTGCCCCACAGGCAGCGCCCAGCAGGAAGCGATAGACCAAGTGAATTTCGGAGGTCTAGTTGGACAAGCCCTCTGGGAACAGGGTTCCAGGCAATGGCAAACCGGCCTTTTTGGAACAATCCATCCCCCCGACCTTTCCTCTCTCTGTCCCCTTCCCTACTGCATCCCAGCCCCGGAGAATGTGCCCCAGGCTGGATTGGAGAAGAGGATGGAGAACAAGTGCAGGAAAGGTTCGTCACAGCCCAACGGCTGCCGGATTCTCCTCGCTCCAACCAAGCCAAAGAGGGCAGGATCAACCACCACGGCGAACCCCACTTTGTAACGGGAAAGAGCACACTCCTGCCTCATCGACGGGAAAGAAAGGTATGCGAGACCCGCCAGGGACCGTTCTCCCCCCCCAAATCGCCCCCGTCGGGTGGCACCAACAGGAAGAGAGGGGCAAAGCGATGCTGGGAGATCCCGATGGACACGCCCCTGGGGACAGGGCGCCTCTGAGCGCATCCAGGACTTGGCAGAGTGAAACTTCCCCACCGACCTTTCCTCTGTCTCTCTCTCTTTCCCGAACCTTCCCAGCCCTGGAGGCTGTGCCTTCAGGCTGAGTGAAAATAGGAAGGAGAAGTAGTGCAGGAAAGGGTCGTCACTGCCCACAGGGTGCCGGCTTCTCCCCGCCCCTCCAAGCCAAGGAGGGCAGGATCAACCACTATGGCGACACCCAGCTTTGTAACAGGAACCAGCACCCTCCTGGCCCCGCGACAGGAAGGCCCGGAAGACCCGACAGGTACCAAACTTACTCCACACACCGCCCTCCGCCGGGCTGAGCCACCAGGAATAGAGGAGCAAATCAATGCTAGGAGGTTCCATTGGACAGGCCCCCTGGGAACAGGGCACTTCTGAGCCCATGCGGGCTTGTCGGAGAAGCCCTGCCCCACCGACCTTTATTCTCTCTCTCTCACCTTCCCGACCGTGTTCCAGCCCTGGAGGCTGTGCCCCCGGTCGGAGTGAAATGAGGATGGAGTAGAAGTGTGGGAAAGGGTCGTCACCCCCAACCAGGTGTCAACTTCTTCACACCCATCCAAACCAACGAGGGCAGTATCAATCTCTATGTTGACACCCTCTTCATAACTGGAACAAGCAACATCCTGCAACTGCGACAGGAAGGAAAGGCGTGAAAGACCCGCCAGGGACTGTCCACCTCCCCAAACACAGCAACACAACGGGTGGTGCCCAGCAGGAAGAGAGGGGCCAAGTGACTCTCGGAGGTGAAGTTGGACAAGCCCCCTGGGAAAAGGGTGCCAGGGAGCGGCATCCCGGTCTTGGCGGAGTGACACTTCCCCACTGAAATTTCCTCTTTCTCTCCCCTTACCGATCTCGTCCCAGCAACGGAGGCTCTGCCCCAGTGCTGAGTGAAAAGAGGATGGAGTAGAAGTGCAGGGAAAGTGTTGTCATCCCCAACCAGGTGCCAGAGTCTCCCCGAGCCTCCAAGCCAACGAGGGCAGGATCTAACACCACGGCGACCCCCCATTCGTAACGGAAACGAGCACCCACCTGCCCCCGCGATGGGAGGAAGAGCAGTGCGAGTATGGCCAGAGACCAACCTACACCCCACCTTGCCCAATCCCGGCGGCGGTGGACAGCAGAAAAAGAGGGTCCAAATGACTCTCAGAGGTCCCGGTGGACAAGCCCACTGGGTAAAAGGCGCTATGGAGCGGCCCCCCGGGCTTGGCGGAGCAACCCTTGCCAACCGACCTTTCCTCTCTCTCTCCCCTTCCCGACCTTTCCCAGCCCCGGAGGTTGTGTCCCCAGGCAGAGTTAAATGAGAATGGAGTAGAAAAGCGGGAAAGGGTCATCACCGCCCACCGGGTGCCGGTTTCTTCAAAGCCCTCCAAACCAAAGAGGGCAGAATAAATCACCATGGTGAGCACCCTTCATAACTGGAACAAGCACCCTCCTGCCACCACGACGGGAAGGAAAGGTGTGCGAGACCCGCCAGGGACCAAACTCTCCCCTCTTTCGGCACTCCGCTGGGCAGCACCTATCAGGAAGAGATGGACCAAGTGACTTTCGAAGGTCAAGTTGTACAAGCCCCCTGGGAACAGGGTGCCAGGGAACGGCACACCGGGCTTGGTAGAGCAAAACTTCTCCACCGACCTTTCCTCTCTCTCCCCTCCCGACTCCTCTGAGCCCTACTGGCTGTGCCCCCGAGCAGAGTGGAAAAGAGGATGGAGAAGAAGTGCAGGAAAGGGCCATCACCACACACAGGGTGCCGGGTTGTCTCCGCACTCCAAGCCAATGAGGGCAGAATATACCACCACGGCGACCCCCCACTTTTAACGGAATGAGCACCCTCCTCCCCCCGCGACGAGAAGAAAAGCACTAGAGACCCGACACGGACCGACCTCCCCACCCACACCGCCACCCGCCGTGTTGCAGCCAGCAGTAAGAGAGGGGCCAAGTGACTCTAGGAGGTCCTGGTGAAAACGCCCCCTTCGGAAAAAGACGCTGTGGAGCGCCCCCACGGGCTTGGGGGAGCAACCCTGCCCCACTGAACTTTCCCCTCTCTCTCCCATTCCCGAACACGTCCCAGCCCCAGAGGCTGAGCAACCAGGTGGAATGTTAAAGAGGATGGAGAAGAAGTGCGGGAAAGGGTCGTCACCACCCACATGTTGCCGGCTTCTCCCCGCCCCTCCAAGCCGAGGAGTGCAGGTTCTACCACCACTGCGACCCCCCATTTCGTAACAGGAACGAGCAGCCAACTCTCACCACGATAGAAAGGAAAGGAGTGTTAGACTCGCCAGGGACAGACCTCCCAGCCAACCCGCCCCATGCCGGGCGGCGGACAGTAGGAAGAGAGGGGCCAAGTGACTCTCTCAGGTCACGTTAGACAAGCCCCTAGGAACTGGGAGCCACAGAATGGAACCCCGGGCTTGGCGGAGCAACACTTCCCCACCGACCTTTCCTCTCCCTCTCTTTACTGACTCTTCCCAGCCCCGGAGTCTGTGCCCCTGGGCGGAGTGAAAAGAGGATGGAGTAGAAGAGCGGGAAAGGGTCATCACCGCCCACCAGGTGCCGCTTTTTTCAAAGCCCTCCAAACCAACGAGGGCAGGAACAATCACCATGGTGAGCCCACTTCATAAGTGGAACAAGCACCCTCCTGCCACCGCGACGGGAAGGAAAGGTGTGTGAGACCCGCCAGGGACCAATCTCCCCCCTCATCTGGCGCCCCGCTGGGTGGGGCCCAGCAGGAAGACATGGACCATGTGACTTTCGGAGGTCAACTTGGACAACCCCCTGGGAACAGGGTGCCAGGGAACGGCACCCCGGGCTTGGTGGAGCAACATTTCTCCACCGACCTTTCCTCTCTCTGTCCCCTTCCAAACTCCTCCGAGCCCTGCCGGTTTAGCCCCGGAACGCAGTGGAAAAGAGGATGGAGAAAAAGTGCAGGAAAGGGTCATCACCGCCCATAGGGTGCCGTTTTCTCCCCGCCCCTCCAAGCCAACGATGGCAGGATCAACCACCACGGCGATCCCTCACTTTTTAATGGGGTGAGCATCCTCCTCCCCCCATGACGTGAAGGAAAAGCACGCGAGATCCGCCACGGACCGACCTCCCCACTCACACCGCCCCCTGCCAGGTGGCGGCCAACAGGAAGAGAGGGGGCCAAGTGACCCTCGGAGGTTCCGGTGGACACGCCAACTGTGAAAAATGCGCTGTGGAGCGGTCCCCCGGGTTTGGCCAAGCAACACTTCCCCACCAACCTTTCCTCTCTCTCTCCCATTCCCGACCCCGTCCTAGCCACGGAGGCTGTGCACCTGGGCGGAAAGTTAAAGAGGATAGAGAAGAAGTGCGGGAAAGAGTCTTCACCTCCCAAAGTTTGCCGGCTTCTACATGCCCCTCCAAGAGGAGGAGGGGATGATCAACACCATGGCGACCCCCAGCTTCGTAACAGGAACCAGCACCCTTCTGCCCCCGCGACGGGAAGGCCCGGGAGAACGGCCAGGGACTGACCTCACCCCCCAGCCGTTCCCCAATGGGCAGCGCCCAGAAGAAAGAGAGTGGCCAAGTAACTCTCAGAGGTCACGTTGGACATGAACCCTGGGAACAGGGTGCCTCTGAGCGCATCCCGGGCTTGAAGGAGCAACCCTTCCCCACCGACATTTCCTCACTCTCTCCCATTCCTGACCCCGTCACAGTTCCGGAGTCTGTGCACCCTGACGGAATGTTAAAGAGGATGGAGAAGAAGTGCGGGAAAGGGTCTTCTCCGCCCACCGGGTGCCGGCTTCTCCCCACCCCTCCAAGCAGAGGAGTGCAGGATCAACCACCACTGCGACTCCCAACTTCGTAAGAGGAACGAGCAGCCTCTTCTCACCACAACAGAAAGGAAAGGCGTGGGAGACTCGCCAGGAACCGAACTCCCAGCCCAACCTGCCCCACGGCGGGCAGCAGACAGCAGGAAGAGAGGAGCCAAGTGACTCTCTGAGGTCTCATTAGACACGCCCCCTAGGAACAGTGTGCCATGAAGCGGCACCCCGGGCTGGGTGGAGCAACACTTCTCCACCCACTTTTCCTCTCTCTCTCCCCTTCCCGACTCCTCCGAGCCCTGCCGGCTGTGTCCCCGAGCGGAGTGGAAAAGAGGATGGGGAAGAAGTGTAGGAAAGGGTCATCACCGCCCACAGGGTGCCGGCTTCTCCCCGCCCCTCCAAGCCAACGAGGGCAGGATCAACCACCAAGGCGACCCCCAACTTTTTAACTGGATGAGCACACTCCTCCCCCTGCGACGTGACGGGAAGGAAAAGCACGCGAGACCTGCCAGGGACCAACCTCCCCACCCTCACCGCCCCCCGCCGGGTGACGGCCAGCAGAAAGAGAGGGGCCAAGTGACTCTCTGAGGTCCTGGTGGAAACGCCTCCTGGGAAAAAGGCGCTCTGGAGCGCCCCCCCAGGTTTTGGAGAGCAACCATTCCCCACCGACCTTTCCCCTCTCTCTCCCATTCCCGACCCCGTCCCAGCCCCAGAGGCTGTGCACCCGGGCGGAATGTTAAAGAGGATGGAGAAGAAATGTGGAAAAGGGTCGTCACCGCCCACAGGTTGCCCGCTTCTCCATACCCCTCCAAGTCGAGGAAGGAGGGATCAAACACCATGGCAACCCCCAGTTTCGTAACAGGAACCAGCACCCTTCTGCCCCCGCGATGGGAAGGCCCGGGAGACAAGCAAGGGACTGACATCACCCCCCAGGTGCAAGCTCCTGGGCGACACCCTGCAGGAAGAGAGGGGCCAAGTGACTCTCAGAGGTCACGTTGGACACGAACCCTGGGAACATGGCGCCTCTGAGCGCATCCCAGGCTTGGCGGAGCAACCCTTACCCATCGACATTTCCTCTCTCTCTCCCATTCCCGACCCCTTCACAGCACCGGATGCTGTGCACCCGGGCGGAATGTAAAACAGGATGGAGAAGAAGTGCGGAAAAGAGTCGTCACCACCCACATGTTGCCGGCTTCTCCCCGCCCCTCCAAGCCGAGGAGTGCAGGTTCTACCACCACTGCGACCCCCCATTTCATAACAGGAACGAGCAGCCAACTCTCACCACGATAGAAAGGAAAGGAGTGTTAGACTCGCCAGGGACAGACCTCCCAGCCAACCCTCCCCATGCCGGGCAGCGGACAGTAGGAAGAGAGGGGCCAAGTGACTCTCTCAGGTCACGTTAGACAAGCCCCTAGGAACAGGGAGCCACAGAATGGAACCCCGGGCTTGGCGGAGCAACACTTCCCCACCGACCTTTGCTCTCCCTCTCTTTACTGACTCTTCCCAGCCCCGGAGTCTGTGCCCCTGGGCGGAGTGAAAAGAGGATGGAGTAGAAGAGCGGGAAAGGGTCATCACCGCCCACCAGGTGCTGCTTTTTTCAAAGCCCTCCAAACTAATGAGGGCAGGATTAATCACCGTGGTGAGCCCCCTTCATAAGTGGAACAAGCACCCTCCTGCCACCGCGACGGGAAGGAAAGGTGTGCGAGACCCGCCAGGGACCGAACTTCCCTGTCACTCGGCACCCCCAGGTGGCGCGCAGCAGGAAGAGAGGGGCCAAGTGAATCTCCGAGGTCAAGTTGGACAGGCCCCTGGGAACAGGGTGCCAGGGACGGCACCCCGGGCTGGCGGAGCAACACTCCCCACTGACCTTTCCACTCTCTATCCCCTTCCCGACTCCTCGGAGCACTGGAGGCTGTGCCCCAAGGCCTAGTGTAAAGGAGGACGGAGAAGAAGTGCAGGAAAGAGTCGTCACTGCCCACAGGGTGCCGACTTCTCCCCGCCCCTCCAAGCAAACGAGGGCACGATCAATCATCACGGCGACCCCCCACTTTTTAACGGGATGAACTCCCTTCTTCCCCCAGGACTGGAAAGAAAAGCACCCAAGACCCGCCACGAACCGACCTCCCCCCGCACAACGCCCCCGCGGGGCGGAGGTCAGGAGAAAGAGTGGGGCCAATTGAGTCTCGGAGGACCCGGTGAACACACCCCCTGGGAAAAAGGCGCTGTGGAGCGCCCCCTGGGTTTGGCGAAGCAACCCTTCCCCACCGACTTTTCCTATCTCTCTTCTGTTCCCGAACCTTCCCAGCCCTGGAGGCTATGATCCCAGACTGAATGAAATGAGGATGGATTAAAGTGCAGGAAAGGGTCCTCACCCCCAACCTGGTGCCGGCTTCTTCACACCCCTCCAAACAAAAGAGGGCAGGATAATCACCACGGTGAACCCCCTGCATAACGGGAACGAGCACCCTCCTGGACCTGCTACTGGAAGGAAAGGCGTGCGAGACCCTCTAGGTAACGACCTCCCCCACATACTGCCCCCAACCGGCATCGCCCAACGGAAGAGTGGGGCCAAATAACTCTCAGAGGTCAAGTTGGATACACTCCTTGGGAACAGGGTGCCAGGGAGCGGCACCCCGGCCTGGGTGGAGCAATCCTTCCCCACGGACCTTTCCTCTCTCTCTCACCTTCCCAACCCCGTCCCAGGCCTGGAGGTTGTACCCCAGGTGGATTGCAAAAGAGGATGGAGAAGAAGTGCGGGAAAGGGTCGTCACCGCCCACCGGGTGCAGGCTTCTCCTCGCCCATCCAAGCCAGGAGTGCAGGATCAAACATCACTTTACTGCCCACTTCGCAGCAGGAACGAGCAGCCTCCTCTCATGGCGAGGGAATGGAAAGACGTGGGAGACTCACCAGGGAACGACCTCCCAGAACAACCCGCCCCAAACTTGGCGGTGGACAGCAGGAAGAGAGGGGCCAAGTGACTATCAGAGGTCACGTTAGACATGCCCCCTAGGAACAGGGCGCCACGGTGCGGCACCCCGGGCTTTTAGGAGCAACACTTCCCCACAAAAGTTTCCTTTTTCTCTCCCCTTCCTGACCCCGTCCCAGCCCTGGAGGCTGTGCCCCAGAGTGGATTGGATAAGAGGATGGAGAACAAGTGCGGGGAAGAGTCGTCACCGCCCACCGGCTGCCGGCTTCTCCCTGCCCCTCCAAGCCAAAGAGGGTAGAATCAACCACCACGGCGACCCCCCACTTTGTAACGGGAAAGAGCACACTCCTGTCTCCGCGACAGGAAAGAAAGGCACACGAGACCCGCCAGGGACCGTTCTCCCCCTTAAACCGCTCCTGCCGGGCGGTGCCAAAGGGAAAAGAGGGACAAAGCGATGCTAGGAGGTCCTGGTGGACACGCCCACTGGGGACAGGGCGCCTCTGAGCGCATCCAGAACTTGGCGGAGCGATCCTTTCCCACCGACTTTTCCTCTCTCTCTCTCTCTTTCCCGACCCTTCCCAGCCCCGGAGGCTGTGCCCCAAGGCTGAGTGAAAATAGGATGGAGTTGAAGTGCGGGAAAGGGTAATCACCCCCTACAGGGTGCCAGTTTCTTCACAGCCCTCCAAACCAACGAGGGCAGAATCTATCACCATGGTGTCCCCCCTTCGTAACTGGAACGAGCACCCTCCTGCCACCGCGACGGGAAGGAACGGTGTGCGAGACCCGCCAGGGACCGAACTCCCCTCTCACTCAGCCCTCCCCAGGTGGCGCGCAGCAGGAAGAGAGGGGCCAAGTGAATCTCCGAGGTCAAGCTGGACAGGCCCCTTGGGAACAGGGTGCCAGGGAATGGCACCTCGGGCTGGCGGAGCAACACTCCCCACTGAACTTTCCACTCTCTCTCCCCTTCCCGAATCCTCGGAGCCCTGGAGGCTGTGCCCCCAGGCCCAGTGGAAAGGAGGACGGAGACGAAATGCAGGAAAGAGTCGTCACTGCCCACAGGGTGCCAACTTCTTCCCGCCCCTCCAAGCCAACGATGGCAGGATCAACCACCACGGCGACACCCCATTCGTAATGGAAACCAGAACCCACCTGCCCCTGCGATGGAAGGAGAGCAGTGTCAGTCCGGCCAGAGACCGACCTCCCCCCTACGCCGCCCCATGACCGGCGGTGGACAGCAGCAAGAGAGGGGCCAATGACTCTCAGAGGTCCCGGTGGATACGCCCCCTGGGAAAAAGACGCTATGGAGCGGCCCCCGGCCTTGGCGGATCAATACTTCCCCACCGACCTTTCCTCTCTCTCTCCCCTTTCCGACCCTTCCCAGCCCCGGAGGTTGTACCCCATGCTGAGTGAAAAGAGGATGGAGTAGAAGTGCGGGAAAGGGTCGTCACCCCCAACCAGGTGCCGGCTTCTTCACACCCCTAAAACAAGGAGGGCAGGATCAATCCCCAAGGTGAAGCCCCTTCCTAACGGGAACGAGCACCCTTCTGGACCGGCAACTGGAAGGAAAGGAGTGTGAGACCCGCTAGGGACCGACCTCCCCAGCCATCCAGCCCCCACCAGCGGTGCCCATCAGGAACACAGGGGCCAAGTGACTCTCAGAGGTCATGTTGGACACACCCACTGGGAACATGGTGCCAGGGAATGGCACCCTGAGCTTGGCAGAGCAACACTTCCCCACTAACCTTTCCTCTCTCTCTCCCCTTCCTGACACCTCCCAGCCCTGGAGGCTGTGCCCACGGACGGAGTGGACAGCAGGATGGAGAAGAACTTTGGGAAAGGGTCATCACTAATCACAGGGTGCTGGCTTGTCCCCGCCCAACCAAGCCGACAAGGGCAGGATCAACCACCATGGCGACCCCCAGCTTCGTAATAGTAACCAGCACCCTCCTGCCCATGCGACTGGAAGGCAGGAAGACCAGCCAGGGACCGAACTTACCCCCCACCCCACCCCCCGCCGTGCGGCGCCATCAGGAAGAGAGGAGCAAAGCAATGCTAGGAGGTCCAATTAGAAATGCCCCCTGGGAACAGGGCACCTCTGAGCGCATTTGGGCTTGGCGGAGGAGCCCTTCCCCACCGACCTTTACTCTCTCTCTCCACTTCCCGACCGCTTCCCAGCACTGCAGGATGTGCCCCCGGGTGGAGTGGAAAAGAGGATGGAGAACAAGTGCAGGAAAGGGTCGTCACCGCCCACAGGATGCCGCCTGTTCCCTGATCCTCCAAGCCTAGGTGGGCAGGATCAACTACCACGGCGACCCCCCATTTTGTAACGGGAATGAGCACCCTCCTCCCCCCGCGACGGGAAAGAAAGTCACCCAAGAGCTGCCAGGGACCGACCACCGTCACACACCGCCCCCGCCGGGAGTGGCCAGCAGGAAGAGTGGGGCCAAGTGACTCTCAGAGGATCCGGTGGACACGCCCCCCGGGGAACAGGGTGCCATCGAGCAGCACCCCGGCCTTGGAAGAGCAACACTTCCTCTCCAACCTTTCCTCTCTCTCTCCACTTCCTGACCTCGTCCCAGCCCCAGAGGCTGTGCCCCAGGGCTGAGTTAAAAGAGGATGGAGTAGAAGTGCATGGAAAGTGTCGTCACCCCCAACAGGTGCCAGCGTTTTCCAAGCATATTCAAGCCTACACGGGCAGTGTCAAGCACCACGGCCACCCACCCTTCGTAAAGGAAATGAGCACTCTTCTGCCCCCGCGATAGGAAGGAAAGGATGCGAGACCCAACAGAGACCGACCTTCCCCCCACAGCTACCTATGCCGGGGGATGGATAGGAGGAAGAGAGGGGTCAATTGATTCTCGGGGGTCCTGATGGACAGCACCCCTGGGAACCGGGAGCCACGATGCGGCACCCCGGCTTGGAGGCGCAACTCTTCCCCACCAAACTATCCTTTCTCTCTCCCCTTCCAAACACCGTCCCAGCCCCGAAGGCTGTGCCCCAGGGTGGATTGGAAAAGAGGATGGAGAACAAGTGCGGGAAAGGGTCGTCACCGCCCACAGGGTGCCGGCTTCACCCCACACCTTCAAGCTGAAGAGGGCAGGAGAAACCAACACGGTGGCACCCCACTTTGTAACAAGAATGAGCACCCTCCTCCACACGCGATGGGCAGTTAGAGAAGGGCAAAGAGATGCTGGGAGGTCCTGGTGGACACGCCCACTGGAGACAGGGTGCCAGGGAACGGCACCCCGGGCTTGGTGGACCAACATTTCTCAACCAACCTTTCCTCCCTCCCTCACTTTCTCGAATCCTCCGAGCCCTGCAAGCTGCGCCCTGGAGCGGAGTGGAAAAGAGGATGGAGAAAAAGTGCAGCAAAAGGGTCATCACTGCCCACAGGGTGCCGGCTTCTCCCCTCCAGTCCAAGCAACAGAGGGCAGGATCAACCACCACGGCAACCCCCCAATTTTAACGGGATGAGCCCCTCCTCCCCCGTGACGGGAAGGAAAAGCACGCGAGAACCGCCACGGATCGACTTCCCCACCCACACAACCCCCCGCCGGGTGGCGGCCAGCAAGAAGAGAGGGGCCAATTGACTCTCGGAGTTCCTGTTGGACACGCCACCTGGGAAAAAGGCGCTGTGGATCTGCCCCCCGGGTTTGGCGGAGCAACACTTCCCCACCGACCTTTCCTCTCTCTCTCCCATTCCCGACCCCGTCCCAGCCCGGGAGTCTGTGCACTAGGGCGGAATGTTAGAGAGCATGGAGAAGAAGTGCGGGAACGGGTCGTCACCGCCCACAGGTTGCCGGCTTCTCCATGCCCCTCCAAGCCGAGGAGGGGAGGAACCATGGTGATCCCCCGCTTCGTAACTGGAACCAGTACCCTTCTGCCCCACGACGGGAAGACTCGGGAGACCGGGCAGGGCCTGACCTCACCCCCTAAAAGGCCCCCTGCTGGGCAGCTCCCAGCAGTAAGTGAGGGGCCAATTGACTCTCAGAGGTCAAGTTGGACATGAACCCTGGGAACAGGGCGCCTCTGAGCACATCCCGGGCTTGGCGGAGCAACCCTTCCCCACAGACCTTTACTCTCTCTCTCACATTCCCACCTCATCCCATCCCTGGAGTCTGTACACTTTGTGGAGTGGAAAAGAGGATGAAGAAGAAGTGCGGGAAAGAGTCATCACCGCCCTCCGGGTGCCGGCTTTTCCCAGCCCCTCCAAGCCGAGAAGTGCAGGATAAACCACCACTGCGACCCCCCACTTCGTAACAGGAACGAGCAGCCTCTTCTCACCACGATGAAAAGGAAAGGCGTGGGAGACTCGTCAGGGAATGACCTCGCAGCCCAACCCGCCTAACGCTGTGCGGCGGACAGCAGGAAGAGAGGCGCCAAGTTACTCTTGGAGGTCACGTTAGACACGACCCCTAGGAACTGGGAGCCATGGAGCGGTGCCCCGGGCTTGGTGGAGCAACCCTTCCCCACCGACCTTTCCTCTCTCTCTCCCCTTCCCGACTCTTCCAAGCCCCGGAGGCTGTGCCCCAAGTGGAGTGAAAAGAGGATGGAGTAGAAGAGCGGGAAAGGGTCTTCACCGCCCACCAGGTGCCGGCTTCTTCAAAGCCCTCCAAACCAACAAGGGCAGGATCAATCACCGTGGTGAGCCCCCTTCATAAGTGGAACAAGCACCCTCCTGAAACCGCAATGGGAAGGAAAGCTGTGCGAGAACCACCAGGGACCAACCTCCCCCCTCATCCGGTGCCCCGCTGGGGGGTGCCCAGCAGGAAGAGATGGACCAAGTGACTTTCGGAGGTCAAGTTGAACAAGCCCCCTGGGAACAGGGTGCCAGGGAACAGCTCCCCGGTCTTGGTGGAGCAACACTTCTCCACTGAACTTTCCTCTCTCTCTCCCCTTCCGGACTCCTCCGAGCCCTGCCGGCTGTGCCCCCGATCGGAGTGGAAAAGAGGACGGAGAAGAAGTGCAGGAAAGGGTCATCAACGCATTCAGGGTGCCGGCTTCTCCCCGGCCCTCCAAGCCAACGAGAGCAGGATCAACCACCATGGCGACCCACAACTTTTTAACGGGATTAGCACCCTCCATCCCCCGCGACGCGAAGGTAAAGCACGCTAGACCCGCCACGGACCGACCTCCCCACCCACACTGCCCCCGCCAGGTGGCGGCCAGCAGGAAGATAGGGGCCAAGTGAATCTCAGAGGTCCCGGTGGACACGGCTCCTGGGATAAACGTGCTGAGTTGTGGCCCCCGGGTTTGGCGGAGCAACCCTTCCCCACGGACGTTTCCTATCTCTCCCATTCCCGACCCTGTCCCAGTCCCGGAGGCTGTGCACCCGGGCGGAATGTTAAAGAGGATGGAGTAGAAATACAGGAAAGGGTCGTCACCCCCAACAGAATGCTGGCTTCTTCACACCCCTCCAAACGAAAGAGGGCAGGATCAATCAATCACCATGGTGAACCCCCTTCAAAACGGGAACGAGCACCCTCCTGGACCAGCGACTGGAAGGAAAGGCATGAAAGACCCGCTAGGGACCGACCTCCCCCCCATCTGGCCCCCAGGCGGTGTCGCCCAAAAGGAAGAGTGGAGCCAAGTAACACTCAGAGGTCAAGTAGGACACGCCCCCTGGGAACAGAGTGCCAGGGAACAGCACCCCAGCCTTGGTGGAGCAACACTTTCCCACTGAACTTTACTCTCTCTCCCGTTCCCAACCCTGTCCCAGGCCCAGAGGCTGTGTACCCAGGCGCATTGTTAAAGAGGATAGAGAAGAAGTGCGGGACAGGTTTGAAACCACCCACAAGGTGCCAGCTTCTCCATGCTGTTCCCAGCCGAGAAGGGGAGGAACAAACACCATGGCGACCCCTTGCTTCGTAACAGGAACCAGCACCCTTCTGCCCCCGCGACGAGAAGGCCCGGGAGACCAGCCAGGGACTGACCTCACCCCGTTGGGCGGGGCCCAGCAGGAAGAGAGGGGCCAAGTGACTCTCAGAGGTCACGTTGGACACGAACCCTGGGGACAGGGTGCCTCTGAGCGCATCCGGGGCTTGGTGGAGCAACCATTCCCCACAGACCTTTACTCTCTCTCTCACCTTCCCGACCTCTTCCCAGGCCTGGAGGCTGTACCCCGGGTGGAGTTGAAAAGAGGATGGAGAAGAAGTGCGGGAAAGGGTCATCACTGCCCACCGGATGCCGGCTTCTCCCCGCCCCTTCAAGTTGAGGAGTGCAGGATCAACCACTGCAACCCCCCACTTCGTAACAGGAACTAGCAGCATCTTCTCACCGCGACTGAAAGGAAAGGCATGGGAGACTCGCCAGGAACAGACCTCCCAGTCCAACCCGCCCCACACCGTGCGGTAGACAGCAAGAAGAGGGGCCAAGTGACTCTCGGAGGTCACGTTAGACACGACCCCTAGGAAAATAGCGACATGGTGCGTCATCCCGGGCTTGGCGTAGCATCAATTCCCCACCGAACTTTCCTCTTTCTCTCCCCTTCCCGACCCCGTCCCAGCCCCGGATACTGTGCCCCAGGACTGAGTGAAAAGAGGATGGAGTATAAGTGTAGGGAAAATGTCATCATCCCCAACCAGGTGCCGGAGTCTCCCCGCGCTTCCAAGCCAATGAGGGCAGGATCAACCACCAGGGTGACACCCCATTCGTAACGGAAACGAGCACCCACCTACCCCCACGATGGGAAGCAGAGCAGTGCGACTCCAGCCAGAGATCTACTTCCCCCCTACCCCGCCCCATGCCCGGCGGTGGACAGCAGGGAGAGAGGGGCCTAGTGACTCTCAGAGGTCCTGGTGGACACGCCCCCTGGGAAAAAGGCACTATGGAGCGGCCCCCCGGGCTTGGTGGAGCAACCCTTCCCCACCTACCTTTCCTCTCTCTCTCCCATTCCAGACCCTTCCCAGCCCCAGAGGTTGTGCCCCCGGGCTGAGTGAAAAGAGGATGGAGTAGAAGTGCAGGAAAGGGTCGTCACCCCCAACCGGGTGCCGGATTCTTAACACCACTCCAAACCAAGGAGGGCAGAATCAATCACCAAGGTGAACCCCCTTCTTAATGGGAATGAGCACCCTCCTGGACCCGCGACTGGAAGGAAAGGAGTGCGAGACCCGCTAGGGAACTAATTTCCCCTCTATCTGCTCCCTGAAGGTGGCGCCCAGCAGGAAGAGAGGGGCCAAGTGACTCTCAGAGGTCATGTTGGACACACCCACTGGGAACAGTGTGCCAGGGAACAACACCCTGTGATTGGAAGAGCAACACTTCTCCACCGACCTTTCCTCACTCTCTCTCCTTCCTGACACCTCCCAGCCCTCGAGGCTGTGCCCACAGACGGAGTGGAAAGCAGGATGGAGAAAAAGTGTGGCAAAGGGTCGTCACCGACCACAGGGTGCCGGCTTTTCCCGGACCCTCCAAGCCGAGGAGGGCATTATCAACCACCATGGCGACCCCCAGCTTCGTAACAGGAACCAGCACCCTCCTGCCCCAGCGACGGGACGTCCCAGATGAACCTCCAGGGACCGAACTTACCCCACACACCACCCCACACCAGGCGGCGCCACCAGGGAGAGAAGAGCAAAGCAATGCTAGGAGGTCCCATTGGACACGCCCACTGGGAACAGGGCGCCTCTGAGCGCATGTGGGCTTGGCAGAGAAGCCCTTCCACACCGACATTTACTCTCTCTCTCACCTTCCCGACCGCGTCCCAACCTTGGAGGCTGTGGCCCCTGGCGGAGTGGAAAAGAAGATGGAGAAGAAGTGTAGGAAAGGGTCATCACCGCCCACCAGGTGCCGGCTTCTCTCCGCCCCTCCATGATGAGGAGTGCAGGATCAACATCCACTGCTACCCCACATTTCCTAACAAGAACGAGCAGCCTCCTCTCACCGTGAGGGAACAGAAAGGCGTGGGAGACTCGCCAGGAACCATCCTTCCAGCCCAACCCACCCCACCCCGGGTGGCAGACAGCAGCAAGAGAGGGGTCAAGTGACTCTCGGAGGTCACGTTAGACACGCCCCCTAGAAACAGGGCGCCACAGAGCAGCACACAGGGCTTAGTGGAGCAACACTTCCTCCCGCCCTTTCCTCTATCTCACTCCTTCCCGACTCCTCCCAGCCCTGGAGGCTGTGGCCCCAGGCAGAGTGGAAAAGAGGATGGAAAAGAAGTGCGGGAAAGGATCATCACCGCCCACAGGGTGCTGCCTTATCCCTGATCCTCCAAGCCTAAGAACGCAGGATCAACCACCACGGTGACCCCCCACTTTGTAACGGAAATGAACACCCTCCTCCCCCCGCGACGGGAAAGAAAATCACGCGAGACCTGCCAGGGACCACCCTCTGCCCCACACCGCCCCCGCCAGGGGGTGGCAAGGAGGAAGAGTGGGGCCAAGTGACTCTCAGAGGTTCCGTTGGACACGCCCCCTGGGAACAGGGTGCCACCGAGCAGTACCCCGGTCTTGGCGGAGCAAAACTTCCTCACCGACCTTTCCTCTCTCTCTCCCCATCCAGACCATGTCCAGCCCCGGAGGCTGTGCCCCAGGGGTGAGTTAAAAAAGGATGAAGTAGAAGTATACGGAATGTGTCATCACCCCCCAACCAGGTGCCAGCGTCTCCCCGCACGTCCAAGCCAACTAGGGCAGAATCAACCACCACGGCGAGCCCCCTTCGTAAAGGGAATGAGCACTCTCCTGCCCCCTGGGAACTGGGCGCTGTGCGGTTGCCACCTGGGCTTCGCATAAGAATCCTTCCCCACTGAACTTTCCTCTCTCTTTTCCATTCCCAACCCCGTCGCAGCCACAGAAGCTGTGCCCCAGGGTGGATTGGAAAAGAGTATGGAGAAGAAGTGCAGGAAAGGGTCGTCACCGCCCACAGGCTGCCGGATTCTCCTAGCCTCTCCAAGTCAAAGAGGGCAGGATCAACCACCACGGCAACCTCCCAGTTTGTATCGGGAAAGAGCACACTCCTGCCCCTCCGATCAGAAAGAAATGCACGCGAGATCGCCACAGACCAAACTCCCCACCCACACTGCCCCCTGCAGTGTGGCGTTCAGCAGGAAGAGACAGGACAAATGATTCTCGGAGGCTCATTTGGAAACGCCCCCTGGCAAAAAGGCGCTGTGGAGCGCCCCCAAAGGTTTGGCAGAGCAACCCTTCCCCACCGACCTTTCCTCTCTCTCCCCATTCCCGACCCCGTCCCAGCCCCAGAGGCTGTGCACCTGGGCGGAATGTTCAAGAGGATGGAGAAGAAATGCGGGAAAGGGTCGTCAACGCCCACAGGTTGCCGGCTTCTCCATGCCCCTTCAAGCCGAGAAAGGGAGGATCAATCACAACGGCAAACCCCCACATCGTAACAGGAACGAGCAGCCTCCTCTCACCGCGACGGAAAGGAAAGGCGTCAGAGCATCATCAGGGACCGATCTCCTAGCCCAACCCGCCCCACATCGAGCGGCGGACAGCAGGAAGAGAGGGGCCAAGTGAATCTCGGAGGTCACGTTAGACACGCCCCCTAGGAACAGGGTGCAACGGAGCGGCACCCCGGACTTGGCAGAGCTGTTGCTCTTCCCCACCGAACTTTCCAGGGCCCAAATTCAATCCCCACCCAATCCCCTGCCGGTCGGCGCCAGGCAGGAAGAGAGGGGCAAATCAAGGCTCGGAGGTTCTGGTGGACATGCTCCCTGGGAACATGGCACCACTGAGTGCATCAGGGCTTGGTGGAGCAACACTTCCCCACTGACCTTTCAACTCTCTCTCCCCTTCCCAGCCCCGGAGGCTGAGCCCCAGGGCTGAATGAAAAGAGGATGCAGTAGAAGTGCAGGAATAAGTCATCACCCCCCACCGGGTGCCAGTTTCTTCACACCCCTCCAAACCAACGAGGGCATGATCAATCACCATGGTGACACCCCATTCTTAACTGGAACGAGCACCATCCTGCCACCGAGACGGGAAGGAAAGGCGTGCAAGACCCGCCAGGGACCGACCACCTCCCCAAACCCGGCAACACGCTTGGCGGCGCCCAGCAGGAAGAGAGGGGCTAAGTGACTCTTGGAGGTGAATTTGGACAAGCCCCCTGGGAACAGGGTCCAGGGAGCGGCTCCCCGGGCTTGGCGGAGCAACACTTCCCCACCAACCTTTCCTCTCTCTCTCCCCTTCAGGACACCTCCCAGCCCTGGAGGCTTGCTCATGGGCAGAGTGGAAAAGAGGATGGAGAAGAAGTGCGGGAAAGGGTCTTCACCGCCCACAGGGTGACGGCTTCTCCATGCCTTTCCAAGCCAAGGAGGGAAGGATCAAACATCATGGTGAACCCCAGCTTCCTAACAGGAACCAGCACCCTTCTGCACCCACGACGGGAAGGCCCAGGAGACCAGAAAGTGACTGACCTCACCCCCCAGACGGCCCCCCTCTGGGCGGAGCCCAGCAGGAAGAGAGGGGACAAGTGACTCTCAGAGGTCACGTTGGACATGAACCCTGGGAACAGGGTGCCTCTGAGCGCATCCGGGCTTGGCGGGGCAACCCTTCCCCACCGTCCTTTCTTCTCTCTCTCCTGTTCCCGAACATTCCCAACCCGGAGGCTGTGCCCCCGGGCTGAGTGAAAAGAGGATGGAGTAAAGTGCGGAAAAGGGTCGTCACGCCCAACCGGGTGCCGACTTCTTCACACCCCTCCAAACCAAAGAGGAAGGATGAATCACCACGGTGACCCCACCTTCATAACGGGAATGAGCACCCACCTGCCCTTGCGATGGAAACGAAAATTGTGCAATAGCCCCCAGGGACCGACTGCTTCCATCAAACTGCCAACCGACGGGTGGATCTCAGCAGAAGAGAAAGGCCAAGTGATTCTTGGACGTCATGTTGAACACGCCCCCTGGCAACAGGGCACCACGGATTGGCTACCCGGCCTTGGTGGAGCAATCCTTCCCCACCGACCTTTCGTCTCTCTCTCCCCTTCCCAACCCCGACCCAGCCCCGGAGTCTGTGCCCAGGGCTGAGTGAAAAGAGGATGGAGTAGAAGTGCAGGCAAAGTGTCGTCACCCCCAACCAGGTGCCAGCATCTCCCCACATGTCCAAGCCAACAATGGCAGGATCAAGCACCACGGCGAACGCCACTTCATAAAGGGAAAGAGCACACTCCTGCCCCCGCGATGGGAAGGAAAGGATGCGAGACCTGCCAGATACCAACATTCCCCCCACCCCGACCCATGCCAGGTGGCGGATAGCAGGAAGAGAGTGGCCAAGTGACTCTCGGAGGTCCCGATGGACACCCCTCCTGTGAACTGGGCGCCATGGAGTGCCACCCCAGGCTTGGCGGAGCAACCCTTCTACACCAACTTTCTTCTCTCTCTCCACTTCCCAACCCCGTCCCAGCGCCGGTGGCTGTGCCACAGGGTGGATTGGAAAAGAGGATGGAGTACAAGTGTGGGAAAGGGTCGTCACCGCCCACCGGCTGCCGGATTCTCTTCGCCCCTCAAGCCAAAGAGGGCAGGATCAACCACCACGGCGACCACCCACTTTGTAACGGGAAAGAGCACACTCCTGCCTCTGCGACGGGAAAGAAAGGCACGCGAGACACGCCATGGACCAATCTCCCCACCCCAAACCACTCCGTGTCGGGCAGCACCAACAGGAAGAGATGGGCAAAACGATGCTGGGAGGTCCCGGTGGACACGTCCCCTGGGAACAGGGCTCCTTCATGCGGCACCCCGGGCTTGGCGGAGCAACGCTTCCCCAAGGAACTTTTCTCTCTCTCTCCCCTTCTCGACCCCGTCTCAGCACTGGAAGCCATGCCACCAGGTGGAGTGAAAGGAGTAATGAGAAGAAGTGCAGGAAAGGGTCGTCAGCTCCCACCAGCTGCCGGCTTCTACCCACCCCTCCAAGACAAGGAGGGAGGGATTAACAACCATGTTGATCCCCTTCTTCCCAGGGGGAACGAACACCCTCCAGACCCTGCGAAGGGAAGAAAAGGCGTGAGAGACCCACTAGGTACCGACCTCCCCCATCAACCTGTCCTCGGCCAGGGGGGGCGTTCAGCAGGAAGAGAGGTGTCAAGGGACGTTCGGAGGACCAGGTGCACAAGCCACCTAGGAAAAAGGCGCTGCAGAGAGCCCCCCCGAGCTTGGCGAAGAAATCCTTCCCCACCGACCTTTCCTCTCTTTCTCTCCTTCCCAGCCCTGGAACCTGTGCCCCAGGGCTGAGTGAAAAGAGGATGGAGTGAAATGCGGGAATAAGTAGTCACCCCCCACCAGCTGCCGGTTTCTTCACACCCCTCCAAAACAATGAGGGCAGGATCAATCACCATGGTGACACCCTCTTCATAACTGGAACAAGCAACATCCTGCAACCGCGACGGGAAGGAAAACCGTGCAAGACCCGCCAGGGACCGACCACACCCCCAAAAACGGCAAACCACCGGGCGGTGCCCAACAGGAAGAGAGGGGCCAAGTGACTCTCAGAGGTGAAGTTGGACAAGCCCCCTGGGAACAGGGTGCCAGGAAGCGGCACCCCGGGCTTGGCGGAGCAACACTTCCCTACCGAACTTTCCTCTTTCTCTCCGCTTACTGACCCCGTCCCAGCCCCGGAGGCTGTGCCCCAGGGTGGATTGGAATAGAGGATGGAGAACAAGAGCGGAAAAGGGTTGTCACCGCCCACCAGCTGTCGGATTCTCCTCGCCCCTCCAAGCCAAAGAGGGCAGGATCAACCACCACGGAGACCCCAACTTTGTAACGGGAAAGAGCACACTCCTGCCCCCGCAATGGGAAAGAAAGGCACGCGAGACCCTCCAGGGACCAATCTCCCCCCCAAAACGCCCACTGTCAGGTGGCGCCAAGAAGAAGAGACTGGCAAAGTGATGCTGGGATGTCCCAGTGGACACGTCCCCTAGGAACAGGGCCCCTTCAAGCGGCACCACGGGCTTGGTGGAGCAACGCTTCCCCAAAGGCTTTTTCTCTCTCTCTCCCCTTCCTGACATCATCTCAGCCCTGGAAGCCATGCCCCTGGGCGGAGTGAAAAGAGGATGTAGTAGAAGTGCAGGAAAGGGTCATCACCTCCCACCGGCTGCCAGCTTCTACCCACCCCTCCAAGACCAGGATGGCAGGATCAACAATCATGGTGCTCCCCCTCTTCATAAGGGGAACGAACACCCTCCTGCCCCTGCGAAGGGAAGAAAAGGCGTGTGAGAACTGCTAGGTACCGACCTCCCCCATCAACCCTTCCCAGGCCGGGGGGGGGCGTTCAGCAGGAAGAGAGGGGTCAATCGATCTTCGGAGGTCCAGGTGCACAAGCCTCCTGGGAACAAGGCGCCGCAGAGCGGACCCCAGAGCTTGGCGAATCAACCCTTCACCACCGACCTTTCCTCTCTCTCTCCCATTCCGGACCCCATCCCAGCCTCTGAGACTGTGCCCCCGGGCGGAGTGGAAAAAAGGATGGAGAAGAAGTGCGAGAAAGGGTCGTCACCACACACAGGGTGCCGGCTTCACCCCGCCCCTTGAAGCCGAAGAGGGCAGCAGCAACCAACACGGCGACACCCCACTTTGTAACGGTAATGAGCACCCTCCTCACCCGAGTTGGGAAGGAAAGTCACGCGAGACACACCAGGGCCCACCTTCCATCACCACCCAATCCCCTGCCGGTCGGCGGCATTCAGGAAGAGAGGGGCAAAGCGAGGCTCAGAGGTCCTGGTGGACATGCCCCCTAGGAAGAGGGCACCACTGAGCGCCTCCAGGGCTTGGTGGAGCCACACTTCCCCACCGACCTTTCCCCTGTCTCTCCCCTTCCCAGGCCCGGAGGCTATGCCCCAGGACTGAGTGAAAAGAGGACGGAGTAGAAGTGCCGAAATAAGTCATCACCCGCCACCGGGTGCCGGTTTCTTCACACCCCTCCAAACCAACGAGGGCAGGAACAATCACCATGGTGACATCCCCTTCATAATTGGAACAAGCACCATCCTGCCACTGCGACGGGAAGGAGATGCGTGCAAACCCGCCAGGGACTGACCAACTTCCCCAACCCAGCAACACGCAGGGAGGCGCCCAGCAGGAAGAGAGGGGCCAAGTAACTCTGGGAGGTGAAGTTGGACAAGCCACCTGGGAACAGGGTGCCAGGGAGCGGCACCCCAGGCTTGGCGGAGCCACAGTTCCCCAACAAACTTTCCTTTCTCTCTTCCCTTCAGGAAACCACCCATCCCTGGAGGCTATGCCCACGGGTGGAGTGGAAAAGAGGATAGAGAAGAAGTGCGGGAAAGTGTCGTCACCACCCACAGGGTGCCACCTTCTCCGTGCCCCTCAAAGCCTAGGAGGGGAGGATCAAACACCATGGCGACCCTCAGCTTCGTAACAGGAACCAGCACCCTTCTGCCCCCGCGACGGGAAGGCCCAGGAGTCCGGCCAGGGACAGACCTCATTCCCCAGCCGGCCCCTCGCTTGGAGGCTCCAAGGAGGAAGAGAGGGCGCAAATGACACTCAGAAGTCATTTTGGACATCAACCCAGGGAACAGGGCACCTCTGAGTGCATCCCGAGCTTGGCGGAGCAACCCTTCCTCACAGACTTTTACTCTCTCTCTCACCTTCCCGACCCCGTCCCAGCCCTGGAGGCTCTACCCCGGGTGGAGTGGAAAAGAGGATGGAGAAGAAGTGCAGGAAAGGGTCATCACCGCCTACCGGGTGCTGGCTTCTCCGCGCCCCTCCAAGCCAAGGAGTGCAGGATCAAACACCACTGCAACGCCCCACTTCGTGACAGGAACAAGCAGCCTCCTCTCACAGCGAAGGAAAGGAAAGGCGTGGGAGATTCGCTAGGGACCGAACTCCCAGCCCAATCCGCCCCAACCCGGGCGGCGGACAGCAGGAAGAGAGGGGCCAAGTGACTCTCGGAGGACACGTTAGACACGTCCCCTAGGAACAGGGCACCATGGAGCGGCATCCCGGGCTTCGCGGACCAACACTTCCCACCGAAATTTCCTCTTTCTCTCCCCTTCACGACCCTATCCCAGCGCCGGAGTCTGTGCCCTTACTGGATTGGAAAAGAGGATGCAGAACAAGTGCGATATAGGGTCGTCACCGCCCACCGGCTGCCGGATTCTCCTCGCCCCTCCAAGCCAAAGAGGGCAGGATCAACCACCACGACGACCCTCCACTTTTTAACTGGAAAGAACACACTCCTGCCTCCGCGACGGGAAAGAAAGGCACACGAGCCCACCATGGGAAGATCTCCCCCCAATAAACGACCCCTCTCTGGTGGCGACAATAGTAAGATATGGGCAAAGCAATGCTGGGAGGTGGACACGTCCCCTGGAACAGGGACACTTCAAGCGGCACCCCGGGCTTGGTGGAGCAACGCTTCCCTACAGACCTTTTCTCTCTTTCTCCCCTCCCGACACCGTCTCAGCCCTGGAAGCCATGACCCCGGGGGGAGTGAAAATAGGATGGAATAGAAATGCAGGAAAGGGTCTTCACCTCACACTGGCTGCCGGCTTCTACCCACCCCTCCAAGACCAGGAGGGCAGGATCAACAACCATGATGATCCCCCTCTTCCTAAGGGGAACAAACACCCTCCTGCCCCCGCGAAGGGAAGAAAAGGCGTGAGAGATCCGCTAGGTACCAACCTCCCCCATCAACCTGTCCCCGGCTGGGGG
>PVKS010014342.1:0-48614 GCA_004027875.1 Aplodontia rufa | reverse complement strand
AAGAGAGAGGGACAGTGAAAGAGACAGAAAGACAGAAACAACTTTATTTAGTTTTTCACATGGTCTTAGTTGCTCCAACACTCAGTTGTGTATGTGGTGCTGGGGTTTGAACCCGGGTCCTCGTGCTTGCCAGGCAAGCACCGAAACCTCTGAGCCACTGTTCCAGCCCCCCATCTTGTGTGTGTGTGTGTGTGTGTGTTTAAGAGACAGAGAGAATGATAGATAAAGAATCTATTTCATTTATTTTTTTCATCTGGCCTTTTTGCTCCGACACTTCTTTGTGTATATAGTGCTGAGGTTTGAACCTGGGTCCTTGCGCATGCCAGGCAAGCACTGTAACCACTGAGCAACCACTCCAGCCCCAAAGCCCACCATTTTAAGTATATTGTTATATCAGTTACCTGGTCACTTTTTTGCTTTGTCCCCTTCCTTTTTTTTTTTTTTTTTAAGAGAAAGGGATAGTGAAAGAGAAAGACAGAATCAGCTTTATTTAGTTTTTCATGTGGCTTCCATTGCTCCAAGACTTTGTTGTGTATGTGGTGCTGGGGTTTGAACTGGAGTATTTGTGCATGCAGGGCAAGCACCATAACCACTGAGCCACCGCTCCAGCCCCTGTTTTTCTTTTTATATTTCAACCCATCCATTTTACCTTTAATAAAGTTTTTGACTTTTGGAGGGAGATGGAAGGTATCACACTCCCTTTCATAGCCAGGCTAAATATACTATTTTATTTTCTTCTTTTTTTGAGACAGGGTTGCTGAGTTGCCCAAGCTGGTCTTCCTCCGCTGCTGTACCTGACTTTTTTTATTTTTTAATTTAAAAAAAAAATTTTTTTAAAGAGAGAGGGACAGTGAGAGAGACCGAGAAAGAGAGAAACAACTTTATTGAGTTTTTCACATGGCCTTAGCTGCTCCAACACTTAGTTGTGTACGTGGTGCTGGGGTTTGAACCCGGGTCCTCGTGCTTGCCAGGCAAGTGCTGAAACCAATGAGCCACCGCTCCAGCCCTGCTGTACCTGACTTTATTTCATCATTTTAACATACCTTTTTAAGGTTAATTCCAGCTGGATTAATAGACTGTGTGAAAAACCTGTATCTCTTATTTCATTTGCAATCTGGTATTTAATTTGTCCCAGCATTATTCAACTGACTCACAGTTTCCAACCCTGCTATATTATTTTGGCTTTCACATAGTAAGCTCTTATAGCTTGAATATATTAAGTCTTTTCTCTTGGTTCATTTCCATTTCAGTCCATTCAACCTTAGAATGTTGATAACTCACGTCATAGAATTTTGACTCTGGTAGGATATATTTATTTTTGTCTTGAAACAGACATTTTTCTCTTGGCATGCTTGGCCACGGAAGCCTTTTTAGGGAGCCTGGAGAGGAAGAGAAGTTAGACATGCAAGCTCATAGTTACAAGTATTGAGACATCCGCGCAGTTTCCAGCAGGTTGATATACAGTTGCTTTTATTTCATGTTTAAATATAAGTCTATAATTTGTCTATCTTGTAGCATCTGCACATCTTTGATATGAAAACAATTAGCGATGTACATTTTTGCAGTTAGGTAAAATAGTTTTACATTCTACTATTCTGATTGTGTAATTGTAACTGACTTGGGAAGCTACCATTTGCTTATAATGAGTCAAGTTAGAATGATAGATTATTTTAATCTGGTTCTCACTCTGGGGAAGAGAGAAGAGCTGTCGAAGGTATATCTGAGATCATCTTGTACAGTTAATGATTTATTTGCTTTCTCTTTGAAAGGAATGGTCAGAGTGATTTGGGGCAACCTGAGCCTCCATTCAAATCCCTGCTGTTTAACATCTGTATGCCTCAGTTTCCTTGGCTGTAAAGTGGGGACAATAGTACCTACCTTATAGGGTTGTTATGAGGATTAGTGAGAGAAGATCAGTAAATCATTTACAACAGCGTCTAGCACATAGTAGCTGCTGTGTTGGTTTGTTTTAAATTAATCTGTACATATTTTCTTGTCACTTTCAAGTGGCTTTGAACTTGGGATCCTCCTGCTTCAGCCTCCCGAGCTGCTGGGATCACAGGTGTGTGCTGCTGCACCTGGCTTGTTTTGTTTTTAATGTTAGCATTTCAGAGTTCTTGTCAGTAGCTAGCTAAACATCTGTTGCTCCATTGTAGACACATGCTAGTCATGAGATTTGGCTATAAAATTATCCTAGCTTCCTCTTCTTCTTCCTTTTTTAATTAGTGGAATATGGACTTACAGTTAAGGGCACCTAGCTTCCTCTTATTTCTGGCTAGTATCCCAGGGTAGATGGGATAGAGGTAGCCTCAGGTCAACAAAATAGAACTGAAAGTACTAAAGCTTAAAAGCACTTCTCTTTTGCAATAATAGAGTATATATTCTAATATTCCATAATATAGTAAGTAGGTCTCTAATTGCTAGGAGCTATGCTCTTTAATCTTATGATTCCACTGATGGAATATATCCTATATAATCCAGAAAGAGAAAAATAAACTATAATTGTCTATTATGCTATTAATAATCAAAACCAGCTAAAGCATCTAAATAGAAGTGAAATGGTTAAGATACTCAGTGGCATATCGTGCAGCATTAAATGATAATTATGCAGCTTGTGAGGGAACCTGAAGGTATTTTAGTTGATATTTGAATAATAGGTGCCAAACTCTCTGCCATGCCAGGGACCAGGGATGCAAACAAGACTAAGACATCTTACCCTCGAGGTCCTCTTATTGGACCTCCATCCTCTTGCAGTGGTGTAGGTTCCAGAAAAACTCGTGGGGGTGGGATGAAGTAATTCCCTGACTTTGAAAGAGTTGGGGGCAGGGAAGCTGAAGGAGAGCAGAAATAGCTGTGATAGGCTCCAAAGTTTCCTGGATGGATAAATTGTGGTAATATAGTTAATATGTAATAAATGTTTGTTTCTTCATTATCCTGTTAATTCCTCTCAACTTTGTGTGATAGGTGCATGCACTGTGGTAAAAGTGAATAAATTGAAGTATAAAGTAGCCCAGCATCATGGTGAAGCCTGGCGGCAGAATCAGCATTCAAATCCATGTCTGTTTTCCAAAATTTGTGTCCAAAATATCTACACTTCATTATGGCCTCCAACTATGGGACAATTCTATCTGTGAAGATGTTAATACTTTAAAGCCATTAGAGAAAATGGTTTTGTGGGAGTAAGAATTCTATTTGCTTGGGTTTTGTTTTTATATTTATTATTATTATTTTGTACCAGGAATTAAACCCAGGGATGCTTAACCACTGAGTCACATCCCCAGCCTGCTTTTATTTTTATTTTTTTTAAAGAGAGAAATAGGGAAAGAGAAAGAATAAATTTTATTTATTCACCTGGTTTTTGTTTCTCTGACACTTAGTTGAATATGTGGTGCTGGGGTTTGAACCCAGATCCTTGCACATACCAGGCAAGCACTCCAACCACTGAGCCACTGTTCCAGCCCCTGATTTTTACTTTTGAGACAGGGTCTTGCTTAGGACCTCACTAAATTCCTGAGGCTGATTTGAACTTGGGATCCTCCTGCTTAAGCCTCCCGAGCTGCTGGGATTACAGGTGTGTGTTGCTGTACCTGGCTTGTTTTGTTTTTAATGTTAGCATTTCAGAGTTCTTGTCAGTAGCTAACCAAACATCTGGTGCTTATTGTTTTGAGAGGCCTCTGAAGGAACTGGGTGGAGCTATGGAGCAGGACTGTTTCCTTCCAAAGAGAGGATCCTGCATCAGATTCTCATGTTTCCATCAGAGATTTCATTTCCCTGACATAGGCAGTGAGTAAAGACACGATGAGATTGATAATGGGAAACTGTTTAGAAATAGCAGAAATACACTGTGACTTGGAAAGTGTGTTGTGTAGAGGGGCAAATTTTTGTTTTCTTAAATCAAAAATATTGACTTCTCCAAACCCTTACTGTGAGAATTCCTACCCTTAGTCCCTGGCATGTTACAGCCCTTCACTGACGATGCCACAGTACTTAAAATAAGCCTGGGGAAATGAAACCTTGCTTGCCAACTCTCACTTGAGTTCTTTTAAGGAGCCTTTGATATTGGCATTCTCCAACACAGGGTGTAACTTATCCCTCCAGAGGTAGTGGAATATGATATCATTATATATGTCAAAGGAACAAACCTCATGCAATCAGAACTGTTTAATTAAATCCACGTGCTTTTCCCATTAATAGATTTTGATGTAAGCAGTTATTAAGCATTTTAGATGAAAATGAGATTAGGTTGCAATACATATAGGAATTTTCACAATGTTCCCATCATCTAAAACTGTCTTTGTACTGAGGAGATGCTCTGCAAGTTATTTGCTGAAAGAAATAACTTAAGTTTCTTCTTAAGCTAATGTGCCATTCTCATGTAATCATACTAATGGATAGCAAACCAAGTTTTCTTTTCTGATGCTTTTTAATGACAAATGATGTTTATTAAACTCTCTTAATTATTTTTTTATTTCAATTAAGGTTTTTTGGGTAAATGCAACATGGTAGTTGAATAATTTCTTTTTCTTTTTTATTAAGAAATTTATTTGTTGAACAATCAAGCTTGCTTCTAACGAAACAATATAATATATATATATAAATTCTGAAAATTAGATTCACCCCCAAGAGCCCCCCCATTACCCACCCTTGTCCCTCCCCGCCCCTTTCCCAGTTCATCTCTATGAATGCCTTAGGTTGTATGTCACTACACCTTTTGAGGATTTAAAACATGAGAATTGACCTCCTTTCTCAATGGCCAGGGTCTAGCTCCAGCTTCCACAGATGAGTGAAGACGTTTGACCCTTGGTTCTCTGGGTTATGCTGATTTCACTGAGCATGATTTCTTCCATAGCCATCCATTTACCTTCAAAGGCTGCAAAAGCATTGTTTCTAATTTCTGAGTAGAACTCCATGGTATATATTTACCACAGTTTTTGGATCCATTCATCCAGTGAGGGGCATGTGGGTTGTTTCCATAATTAGGCTATTGTAAATTGAGCTTCTGTGAACATAGATTTTGCTGTGTCACTATAACGTGCTGATTCTAAATTCCCTGGAAAAATACTTTCTTTAACTCTTGAACTTGGTTCACCTGGAAAGACAAAAGAACTGGAATAGCTAAAACAATTTTTAAAAGAAAGAATGAAGTTAGATGTATCACACTACACTATTTTAAGACTTACTCAGAGCTACAGTAGTTAAGTCATTTTTATCAGTGGAGGGATAGACTATATATAGAGTCCAGGATAGAAGAGAGTATAGAAGTGAACTCACATAGGCCTGGCCAACTTTTTTGACGTAGGGGCAGAAACAATTTAATGGAGAAATTAAGTCTTTCAACAAATGTGTTGGAACAATTGGACATTCATAAGCAAAGAAATAAACTTTAACCTGAGCCTTATACTTTATTTAGAAATTAACTCAAAATGAATCATAGTTCTAAATATAAAATGTGAAACTATAATACCTTTGGTAGGGGTGGGTTTTGTTGTTGTTGTTTTTGTTTTAGAGGGAGAGAAAGAATTTTATTTATTTTCCATCTGGCCTTTGTTACCCTGACACTTAGATGAGTATTTGTTGCTGGCGTTTGAACCCGGGTCCTTGTGCATGCCAGGCAAGTGCTCCAATCACAGGGTAACCATTCCAGCTCCATAGGAGAAGATCTTGATGACCTAGGTTTGGATGAAGAGTTCTTAGACTTGACACTAAATGCACAATTCATAAAAGAAAAATAATCGATAAATTAGACTTCATCAAAATTACAAATTTTTGCTCTGCAAATGGTCCTATAAGAGGATAAAAACATCTAATAAAATGGGGGAAAATTGCAAATCTCATATCTGACAAAGGACTTGAATCCAGAACATATGAAGAACTTTCTAAATTCAGTATGAACAAGCCATTTAAAAAATGGATAAAAGACTTGAACAGATGCTTCACCAAAAACGATGTGTCGGTGGCAAATAAGTATAGATGTTAATATCATTCACCATCAGGGTATGCAAATTAAAATCATGGTGAGAACCATACCATACTTGTTGGAATGGCTAAAATAAAAAATGATGTCAATACCAAGTACCAGGGAGGATGTGGTAAAACTGGATCTGTCATACACTGCTAGTGGGAATATAAAATGATACTGTGGGGAAGTAACTGCAGTGATGTTTAATGTTTGAATAATTTCAACTTACTTTATATACTTCTCATGCTGTTAAAAATTAAGACTCAGTGGTTATGGCACATGGCTGGCATGTGCAAGTACATGAGTGCAAACCCCAGCGCCATGTACACAATGGAGTCTTGGAGCAACAAAAGCCACATGAAAAACTAAATAAAAATTGATTCTCTCTTTCTCTCTCTCTCACTGTTCCTGTTTTTTTTTTTTTTAAAGTTATGGCTCCATTCCATTACACATTTTCTGAGCTCCAAAGGTGCTTTTTGGACCTCATTGAAGTACAAAGGAAATTACCATATTTCCGATCCATTGGGCTGGGATTGTAGTTCAGTGGTAGACAATGTGCTTAGCATACACAAGGCCCTGGGTTTGATCCCCAGCACTACAGAGGAAAAGAATGATCTATTTATTTATTTTGGAAACAGACAATAGATAGTGGCAATGTTTGTACAGCACTGTGTCATTTATGGCTTAAAAATGACTAAAATGGCAATTTTTTGAGGGGAGGGATGAGTACCAGGGATTGAACCCAGGGGTACTTTACCACTGAGCCACATCCCCAGCCCCTTTTTATTTTTTAACTTGCTCAGTTGCTTAAGGCCTTGTTAAATTGCTGAGGCTGGCTTTGAACTTGCAGTCTCCTGCCTCAGCCTCCTGAGATTATAGGACGTGTGGCACTGCACCTGGCCTAAAAATGGCATTTTTTTTTTAAGAGAGAGAGGGAAGGTAAGAGAGAGAGAATGAAAGAATCAATTTTTTGTTTAGTTTTCATCTTGTTTTCATTGTTCCAACACTTAGTTGTGTACCTGGTGCTGAGGTTCAGACCACATACTTGGGAATCCAGGTAAGCGCTGTAACTGCAGAGCCACCACTCCAGCCTCCAAATGGCAAATTTTATGTTATATTTATTTTGCCACAATAAAAATGATCTATTCAATGTTGCCATTTAGTAGCTCCTATCCAGTTCCAAATGGAAGTAATTAATCTGTGATGCAATGATATGATGAAGGCAAATGTCAAGAGAAACATCTAATAGAATTCTGTAAAGCCTTCCAAGAAATGAATATGATCAATTGAAATCACTTACAGATTGATTTCAGTATTTGGCAGAACCTATCTTTGTGAAGACATTTTAAAAATGAAATTGTTAAAAAAACCTCATTACCAATCACCATTAACAGATGAAGATTTGCAATTAATTTTGATGAAAGGGAGAACTATTTTAAACCCCAGTTAAGTGAAATATTACTTCCCCATGAAATAATTCCAGTCTTCTTAGTAGACCTATATTATAAAACATGGTACTCTGTTATAATAATTTGAATTTTGTCAGTAAACATTTTGTGGAAATTTGTTTTCTCATAGTAAAAATGCTTACATAACATCCTTGATTTTTGTCTCTTGCTGCACAAAGCTTAAAATATTCATTTTCTGGCCTTTTACAGAAAATATTTGTATACCCCCTAACTTTCTATTTTTTTATTCTCAGAATTTTTCTACATTTTTAAAATTGGTGCATCATAGTTGTACATAATGGTGGGGTTTGCTGTTACATATTCATACATACATACAACATAATACAGCTTGACCAATTTCACTCCCCAACATTCCCCCCTCCCCCACCCCCATCCGGTTCCTCTTTTCTACTGATCTCCCTTTGATTTTCATGAGATCCCCACCTCCACCTTTATTTTCCTTTTACCGCTCCACAAATGAGAAAAAACTTATGACCCTTGACCTTCTGAGTTTGGCTTATTTCACTGATCATAATGCTCTCAAGTTCCATCCATTTTCCTGCAGATGACGTAATTTCATTTATCTTTATGGCTGAATGAAGCTCCATTGTGGTATATGTGCCACTTTTTTAAAATCCATTCATTCATTGATGGACACTTAGGCTGGTTCCATATTTGGTTGTTGTGAATTCTGCTGTTATAAACAGAGGTGTAGTAAGATGATTTTAATTCTTTAGGGTAAATACCAAGGAGTGTCATAGCTGTGACCCTTAGCTTTAAAGCATTAATTTTAAAGCATCAAAATTTCACCCTATACTCTGCTTTATTTAGTTGCATCCCATAAATGTTGATGTACTGGAATTTCTTTCCATGTTTTTAGTTTCCATTTGAAGTTTTAACTCACGTGATTTAAAAGTGTATTATATAACTTCTGAACATGTGGAGATTTTCTTGTAATCTGCTTTGAGTTCTATCTAAATTCTACAGTGGTCAGAATATATACATTATAGGATATATGAAAATTGTCTTTTGAAATTTGTTGAGGTTTGCTTTATGACAGTTGAACATAGTCCATTTTGGCAGATACCCAGTGTGTGTTGGAAGTGGTGGGATTCTTTCGGTTGTTTTCTGAAGTTGTAGATAATCCAGATCAGGCTGGTCCTTGTAAATTTCTGTACCTATTCTGTGCAGAAGCCTAGTTTCCACTCACATATAGTAGATGTGCTTGTATTTTTTAGCGTATCTTTCTCCTTTCTCAGGCTTATTTTTTTTCCTCTTTTCTTTGTGTTATATGCAGCTTAAAGGTAAGACAAACCTTCATTGTATACATGAATCTCAGCAGCCTTCAATTCATTGTTCCCTGTCATAGTCCCTAATCACTAAATTAAGAGTTCACTTGTGCATAAGAACTTTTTATACGTATTCTTTTCTTGACTCATTTGTCATTTTGCGCTGTTATTCTCTTGAAACCCTGACTCCCTTGCCTTTAGCCAAAGGAAATGGTTGTGTTTCCCTTGACTGTGTACTTTCCTGATAACCAAGCAGTCATCTTATCTAAAGATACGTAACTATGCTGTGAACTAAAGCTAAAGCTATCCTATTTGATTAGCCCAGGTATCCAGGTGACCCTAAACACAAATTCTACGCTTTCAGTTATTAGGTTTTCTTTTTTTATTATTATTATTATTTTGGTACCACAGAGGCGCTTAACCACCGACCACATTCCCAGCCCTTTTTCTTTTTTGTTTTGAGACAGGGTCTTATTGATTTGTGTAGAACCTCACTAAATTGCTGCGGCTGGCTTTTAACTTGTAATCTTCCTGCCTCAGCCTCCTAAGCCACTAGGATTACAGGTGCGTGCTACTGCGCCCAGGTATATTTTTAGTGCTGCTGATAGTTGAGTTGCCTCTACTTTTGGGTGTGTGTGTGTGTGTGTGTGTGTGTGTGTGTGTAAAAGAGGTGAAATATAAAAATAGAGACCCCAGGAGCCAAACACATTGGTGCACATCTGTAATACCAGTGACTCTCAGGAAGTTGAAGGTTGAAGATCGCAATTTCAAGGCCAGCCTGGGCAATTTATAGTGAGGTCTTCAGCAGCTTAGCGAGACCTTGCCTCAAAATTTAAAAAATAAAAAAAGGATTGTAGATATAGCTCAATGGTATAGCGTTCCTGTGTTCAATCTCCGGTACCTCCCCCGCCCCCCCCAAAAAAAGACTCCACTTTGTATAAGGCATGGTATATTAGGCGCTATACCACTTAACTTTTTCTTGATTAGAGATCTGTTATTTGTTACTAGCTCACAATAATTTCTGGAAATATTTGCGACAGTGTGAATTTGCTGCTTGGAGTGAAGAAGAAATAAAGAAATTGAGAGAAGGGAATCTTCTGCTTCAGTAAAGCATACACTTTCACTTGTAGATTCTTGGTCCACCCTCTTCGGCCACGAGCAGAACTTTCATTAAGCATATTCTTGTTAATCGACTCCATCAGCACTTAAAAGCTGTACAGTAAACCTGTGTAACTTTGCATTTCGAGTCATGGGACCTCTAGCAGCATGCTGCAGGAATGGGGATTGGGGGCTCCTTAGCTGGGCAGCCAGCTGAAAACCCATGTTCTGCTCTCCCTGTTGCAGATAAGAGGGAAACAGGAGGCATGTGTACATTTTTGCTCTTTCTTTATGTTTAATTGGGGCTGATTGTGGAGTTTTTGTCATAGAAAACGAGCATTAGAATTTGCAGTTACTAATGAGGTGACGGACTCTCAGTACACATTGGGAAAAGCAAGATGAAAGATTTTAGTGAAAAAATATACCTTTTAGAATATACACAAAGAGTGAACCTATGGACTTTAATAATGTGTCAGTATTAGCTTATCAGTTCTAACAAGTGTACAACCTAATGGAAGATGTTCATGTTGGAGGAAGACATGTTATATAGGAGCTCTGTACTTTTTGCTTAGTTCTATAAACCTAAAAGTGCTCCTTCCCACCACCACCCAAAAAAAAAAAGGGGGGGATCTGTTTATTTAGCAGTTTTAAATAGCTGGTTTAATGTTCCTTTATGGATTCGTATCACACCATGAGTGTTTCGCCTCCCTCACTCTTGGAATTTCTCAGTTTAGGTGAAGTGGTGTGCGGTTTGAGCTGTCAGTTGGCTTTGCCTTTCTTCTGTTGATCTAATGTTCATTAATTGCTCTTGTGTCTCTCCTTATCTGGTGGAACAGTTGGAATGCCAGGATGCCTTGGAAACAGCAGCCCGAGCCGAGGGCCTTTCCCTGGATGTCTCTATGCATTCTCAGCTCAGAATTCTGGACGAGGAGCATCCCAAGGGAAAGTACCATCATGGCTTGAGTACTCTGAAACCCATCCGGACCACTTCCAAGTAAGAGGCTGTGCTGATTGATGACTTGTCTGTAAGGCACCAAAATCATTTTTGAAAAATAGGTTAAGATTAAGGTAGTTGGGAGACTGTTTTAAAATCAAGAGTTCTATTTACTGAGCAGTGTATTTTTTTCTCTTTTAATCCCTATATTTTATTTTTTATCCATTAAAGATGGTCTTACAGTTAGGAGGGAATCATTGTCATACAATCAAGAATGAATGTATAATGACAGAACAAGACAAGGCTGATGCCATTCCATGGTTTCCCCGCTTGGGTTCCCCATGGTTCCATGTTTTGCCCTACTTAACCCCCGTGTTAATTGGACTTCTCATGAAAGTCAAAGGTTCCCCTCTGAGTTGATTCCCCCATACTCTCTCCCTCCAGCCTCCTTGATATCCTTCCTATTCCCTCCTCCCCTCCCTGTCCCCCTCCCTTCATCCCCCAGCATAGGCAAGATTCCTCCTGAGCAGTCAGTGTATTTTAAATCCTAGCTGACCTGTCCATGCGTGTTTTATGATTTGAGTTTCTCTCTGTAGACACCAGCACCCAGTGGATAATGCTGGGCTCTTCTCCTGTATGACTTTTTCATGGCTTTCTCCTCTGGCCCGCGTGGCCCACAAGAAGGGGGAACTCTTAATGGAGGACGTATGGTCTTTGTCCAAGTTCGAGTCTTCAGATGTGAACTGCAGAAGGTAGGCGTCTCTGGTGCGCCCTTGTCTCCCACATATTGGGTGCTAGGGCCTGAGCTAGGCGGGTGGCTGCAGCAGCTTGAAGTCCACAGTTCTGTATCCTTTAAGGAGCTGAGCTGTCCTGGGGAGGGCGGGTAACCTGGGGATGGCTTTCCCTTTGCCCTTCTGCTTTGTCTCCTATTTTAATCTGATTCTGTTTTAACCTCGGGCTTTCTTTCTCTCTCTCAGCCCCGCTTCCCTTCCTGAGTCTGCAGGGAGATTATGTCGCTGCCTTGTGACAGAATACATTTTTGTGGTAGCTGAATATACCATTAAAAATCTAGTTTACATCTTTGCATTTTACCACAGGATCCTTCAGAAAGGGTTGGGACCCTCCAAAAAGGAAGTTCTTTTCCACAAGCAAATTTTATTCAGGGATAGATCTTTTTTGGGGGGAGGGTGGAAGGGAAGACGTTCACGCTCATCAGTTTTTACACTTACCCAGGAAGGGAATTTTTCTCCAGAAGGTGAAGACTATGTGCATAACTTTAAAGGACAGGCTTGTGTGTTCAGTGACAGAGACTGGAGACCAAAGCGATGGCAGGAGGGAAGCGAGGGTTTGTCTCTTCCACTGGGGAGATGTGTAACGGAGGACATGTGCCCTTGTTAAGACTAGAGAGACTGTGGCAAGAAGAGCTGAATGAAGTTGGGCCAGACGCTGCCTCCCTGCGAAGGGTTGTGTGGATCTTCTGCCGCACCAGGCTCATCCTGTCCATCGTGTGCCTGATGATCACGCAGCTGGCCGGCTTCAGTGGACCAGTAAGTTCTAACTATCTTTTCTGACAGTCTCCAGGGGCCCGGCCACGGCCAGTTCTAACTCTCTCGTTCTGTTGCAGGGGTGATGCTCATCTTTGGGCTAGTTAGCAGCCTTAGAGTTGCCTCTGTGCCTGTTGAAAGGGGTCGGTGGATTTGGGAGCAAATGGTGGTGTGTCAGCAGCTAGGAGGATGGAGGGGCATTGTTGTGAAAGAAGAAACAGCTGGCTGGCTTTCCTGGGGTGGGGTGACACTGAACTGATCCTGGTTCTGCGCAGGACCAGGCTTCTTGGTTGTGTGTTGATGTGGAGTGACAGCCGTGGTCTGGGCAGATGTGTCTTGGCAGTGCTGTGAGTGGGTGAACCCAGTGCTGTGTTGCATGGGCTGGTGACATGGAGGCAGAGTTAGCACCTTTGACAGTCCTTTGGCGAATGAACCTTGAAGAAGCTGGAGGACTCTCAAGGTCTTAGAGTCTGATCTGGAGTCTGTTTCAGGTTTTGGTGTGTGGTGTAAACCATGGCAAGTGCTGGGGTGGCAGCTGTGGTTGTTTTCCTAGTCTGTTTGGAAGCAGAGTAGGTAAGGGAGCCTTTGAAAATCACAGTTTCCTGGGCGCCTGTTCCTTACACCTGCTATGCTGCCTTACGCTTGAGATTTTGATTAAATCTATTCTCTACATATTTGCCTTGAGGCGTCGGAGCAGTAATACTGCTTATACTGTGCGTTTCCGTGTGTGGGTAAGCTGGAGGTTCATGGTTTTGGTAAGTATGTGCCTAAGATGCATGGTGATTAGGTAAAACTAATTTATAGTTTTGTTTTGTTTTGTTTTGTTTATTTTATTTTAAAAAATGGTGCTTTTTTAAAAGTTTTGCTCTCTTTTCTGAAGCAGAGGACACTACTTTTCTGGTATTGTGTTTCTGTATTAATTGACCAACTAACACACTTTCATGTAAGTTTTAAATAAAAGGGATCATGTAACCAAAATGTTATGTTGTTATGTTTTTGACCAAAATGGCAAACATTTCCATAGAGCCAGCTTCCCCCAAGAAGAGCTTCTGTCATTGTTTCACTACAGGGCTGGTGGTGGCTACTCTGATCCTTCATAGAATTCTTTCATCTGGGTAGCATCATATTTAGACTTTCTTGATAAACATAAAGTGGGTTTTATTAATTCCACTCTCCTCTTAAAAAAAAAAATCCATGGTTCTTTGGGATTTTAAGTTTTTACTTGGGGAAAAAAGTTACCTGTGCATGTTCAGCTTGGTGGCTTTAAGGTCACTCGCTCCCTCAAGCATCTATATATTCCTTAATCTCTTATTTGTGATGCTGCACATTGTGATGCTAATCTCTAGAAAATGCTTTTAGATGCCAGGGACTCCAGAGTGCCTTCCTTTAACAGGAAAATGCTTGTGCTCTTGCCTCTTGGGAAGAACAGCCCAAGGCGGGTGTTCTCTCACAGGCTTCCGTCCCGGAACACCTGAGAAAGCAATGGACCCATTCACCGTCTCATTGAAAAAAAAAATTTAAAAGTATAAGCAATGCAGATTTCTTTTTTGGGAGCTCCAGTTCTGATCCATTTCGTTTTTTTCAAATTGGAAATTGAAGAACCAGGCTGGTTTTGAGATTAGGACTACCAGTGAGCAAAGAGAAAGATCCTTTTGAGAAAGATCCGTTTTAGATTTTTTGCACATTTTGTAATCTGGCATTATTTTCTAACTGGCTTAATCTGTTCTTACAGAAATCTACACAAGAACAGACTCCCCAAATTATAGCCCTTGCCCCAATATAGCATCATTGTTTCTTGTTCCCACTTAGGTCTCACTGAACCTTGGTTGCCATACACAGAACAAATGAAACACAATCAAGTTGTGTTCTTTATGTGTGTGTGTTTTAAATTGCTGGCCAGCTCATACTGGATATGCTTGCATCAAGATAATCCAAGGTTTTGGTGATGCCGGAGGATAAAGCTCTCTGTGCAGGGTCCCACAATAATGTTAACAGTGTATGGTCCTGGCCCAAGATGAGGAACCAAATCACTAAACTTACAGAGACGCTTTTGGGTCTTCTTAAACCAAGATAGTTTTTAAAGACCTGGCCTGACCTAGGATCTGTGTGTGAAGAGTTAGCACCTGCCCTAGAGCTGCAAGGGAAGGCTGCCTCCGCAGTGCCATCTCTTGGTGAGTGCTAGCTCTGCGCCAGGGCCTGGGGGAAGGACAGTGAAAAAAAACCTTTAGAGAGGTAAGTTCCCACCCCTCCAACCTCTCTCCAGCTGCAGCTCGCTTGGTGCTGTCAGGATCTGGACTTGGGGGGAGTCTCTCTGTAGTGGAACCAGTGACAGAAGCTGTTCTTTAGAATTTTCAGGATGGCTGTATTCTGCGCTCAGAATGAGAGAGTCAAGCTGGGCAGAATTTCTCGCCAAGAGTTCAGGTAAGGTAATGTTTATTCACTGGGAATGCTTTCCACAGCCAGACAGCTATGCTGACAATCTCAATTTTTCCCCCCCCAGTTTGTTTAGATTTAAATGACAAATATGTAACTTTTAAAATAAAACGAATTTTGTTTGGATTTTTCATGAAAACCTCCTTTTTTTTTCTCCCATATGAAATACTTTGAAATGTCATTGCTTTTTAAAAACCCTGTGTGTTGGAACTTCTTTAATCTGCTATCTCCTCTTTCCCGCCCCCCCTCTGGAAGTTTTACATAGTGTAAACATGTGTTATGTCTTTCACCTTCCCTGTTCCTCCCCTCTGGGAGGTGCTGATGCTCTTACCCAGTGCTGAAAAATGGCACTCTAAAGGTATGGGGAGGAAGGAACCCCCAACACCAATCTGCTGTCCTTTCACGCCTTCCTTTGGAGACTCTGCCATCAGTGCCGCAGTGTGTGAGAAAGTGCGTCACCGCACGCCGTCCTTGCTTCATGGGAGGCTTTGACCCTGTGACTCAGTTCCACATTTTGGATGCATACTGGAAAAGAAGCCAATCTTCTTGCTAGTAAACCAGCAGCCCGGCTGTATGCAATGGGAACCCAAATACTGGATATAAACCTAAAAAATCTGAGGGAGGGTGAGGTGGAATTCAGTAGTTCTTAGATTCTGAAATCTCCTATTTGAACAGGTTATTTACTGAACTTGACATAAATCTGATTGGTGGGGATCTCCTATGGTCTAGTAAATATCTGATATTAAGTTACTTTCAGGAAACACAAGAAACACGAATTCACCCAGAGAGAGTCTGGGTTCTGGAATTCAGCACTAGCTACCTCAGGACTCTTGTGCCGGGTCTCTATTTTTTCGGTCATTCATTGCTGGCTCATAGCTCTGCTAACCTTTGCTAAAGGAACCAGGGTAGATGGGTGGATGGGTTTTAAGTTAAATTCTTTTTCTTCCTTTAAGGTGGGGGATTGGTTTGGCTTTCTTTTGTTGTGGTTTATTTGCTTTTTATTTTTGCCAACATCAGTTTTAGCTACAAGGACTTGAAAAGACTCCGAAGGATGCCAGCAGTTTTTCCTCAAGGCCTAGAATTTTGTGTTCTATCCTGAGCAGAGGTAATTCCTCACAGCTTAGTGCACCGATTGCATTAGCAGGTTTAAGCAGAGTGTCTCTTTAGGGAGTTTTTTTGTTTTGTTTTTTTACTTCTCTTTCCTTAGCAGCCAGGTCTTTATTTCTAGAGAATCTACTCCATTGCAGAATCATTGCAACTTCAGGAGGCCCTAACCAGTTAAATGCTGTCAGCCTGATGTACTACTTCGGACTCTGGAAGCAGATATTGGTTCTGTTCTGTATTTCTACTGTGTGTCGTTGAACACCAGTCGGAGGCCAGATGACCTGTCAGATGGCCAGCCCTGTGTAACTCAACTCTGTATGTTCCCACTGTATGTTACTGCAATGCTCCTGCTCTTGTACAGTGTTTGTGAGATGCTCTTTGAAGATGGAACCTTTATATTTTTTTTCATTTTCAATAAAAGCACCTTACTTCCCACTTCTGGTATTTAATACTGTTGCTGAATGTGCCTGTGTGAGTGTGTGCTCCGGCGTTGCAGGACCTCAGAGCTGGAGGCGGCACTCGGTGGTTCTTGGGGGCTGGCCGCCTTCCCTCCCTGCAGGTGGTGTTAGACATATGCTACCTGAGGTAACACGTTTTTGTTTTTGGGAGGGAGTGGGGCGTGGGGGGGCCCAGGGGAGGGTCTCTGGATTTTTTGGTAGTGTGCCTTGTCTGCTTTCTTCTCTACTATTAAACTGCTGATGTTTATTTTCAGGAATGTTTTGCAAATGCACTTCTCACTCTTCCCCAGTACAACTGTAGGTACACTGTTCCTTTTTATCAAATAAGCACGTTTGAAACGATACAAAGAAAGGTCTTAATTTCATTTAAAGAAATGTATCCATGTGTGGAGATACTGGCATAAGGTCAAATATATTCTTTTGAACGACCATGTGTTTAGAATTAATTTCAGCTCATGGACAGGTTTATGTTACGTTAGAAAGAGTAATGGTCTTGATGAAGCCCTTAAGGAAAAAAGTTTCATATCAGACCCATCTCCTGCAAAATGCTGTGAGTAAATTCCTGCAGGCAGGTTTCAGTGATGTTTGGTCCTCCAATGTGGTCTTTCTTGGCACAGTGAACACTGTGCCGTAGAGCAGCCCGCTCTTTCTAACTTAACATAACTCTGGCATTGTGTGTGGGTGCTGTGGGGATGTTGACAGTGGTGTATGTTTCTCCCTGTAGGCCTTCGTGGTGAAACACCTCTTGGAGTACACCCAGGCAGCAGAGTCTAACCTGCGGTACAGCTTGCTGTTGGTCCTGGGCCTCCTTCTGACAGAAGTTGTACGGTCCTGGTCGCTTGCACTGACTTGGGCATTGAATTACCGAACTGGTGTCCGCTTGCGGGGGGCCATCCTAACCATGGCATTTAAGAAGATCCTTAAATTAAAGAACATTAAAGAGAAGTCCCTGGGCGAGGTGAGTGTGGGGTAGGCACTTTATGGCATAGCACCCTCCTGAGTTGAGTGACCCATGTCCTTGCAGGTTCTCCTTACTGCTCTTTGCATCTTGTAGCTCATCAATATTTGTTCCAACGACGGGCAGAGGATGTTTGAGGCCGCCGCTGTTGGCAGCTTATTGGCTGGAGGACCCGTTGTTGCCATCTTGGGCATGATTTATAATGTCATCATTCTGGGACCAACAGGCTTCCTGGGATCAGCTGTTTTTATCCTCTTTTATCCAGCAATGGTGAGTGAGCCTCCTGGCTGTATGGTTGCAGCTATTCCTAGGAGACACATTATTTCCGTTGGATTATAATAGGTATCACTCTCCATTTGGAAATTTCCTTAAAGTAGGTATCTGGAGCTATATAGTGCTCAATCCATATGGAAATAATTTTGACTTGAAAGGAAATCAGGTATTCTTGCTTAAAGGCAGTGGCTCCCAGTGACATTAAAAAAAAAAGAATTTGAATGAAGGAGAAAGCCAGCAGGTAGACCCTGCCCCAGGTAACACAGTGTTTGAATTACTGCATTTTCAGTTGATGCTACCCGACAGGGCTCTGCAGCTTCAGCTTTGGTAACACTCGGTACCTATGAGCACTATGAGAATAAATAGCTAATTGATCTCACTGCCATATAAAGAGTTAAGAATTGAATAATATTTGATGATAACTTAATAGATCCCTCTATTAAAAAAAAAAAAGCACAACTCCATAAAATCCGGCCTGTTCCAGAAAACAGGATTATGTACTCACTTTATTTAGAGTGATCTTAAGCAGATCAAGCAGTTCTTCAGTTTGAATGAGCTCTAACTTGGCACGCTTTTCCTTTCAGATGTTCGTATCACGGCTCACTGCATATTTTAGGAGAAAGTGTGTGGCTGCCACTGATGACCGTGTGCAAAAGATGAATGAAGTTCTCACCTACATTAAATTTATTAAAATGTATGCCTGGGTCAAAGCGTTTTCTCAGAGTGTTCAAAGTGAGTTTAAAGATTTTTCTATGTGCATGGAGTAGAAGGATTTTGTATTCTTTGGATCTGATCATTCACTTTGCTTCCTAAGCACATTAGGAACTAGGACTTCTCTAGGAGGATCATAAAGTCATAGAATCTTTATGTTCAAAAGGGGTCTTAGAGAATTGTACCCATAACCTCGTCTCATAGACAGGAAATTAAGACCTGGGGAAATTGTGAATTTCTCAAGATAACACAACTAATTAGAATGACTTTATTTAAAAAATCCTATATACTCTCACACTGCCCGTGGTTTTCCAACCTGGCTATGAGGACATAACAGAAGACATTACTGAATGACTGCTGAGAGCTCAACCTTTGTCCCCTCTACTCTGGTGGTGAATGCACCAAAGCTAGTGGGACCCTGAGCATCAGACGGGTACCTGGACTCTGATCCTAGCTGTGCCACTCATCAGGGGCTTATTTGTTTTACTTCTTTAAAAATAGTTATTTATGTTGAGTCCCAAGATTCTCAGTGCCTGTTGCCATCCTGATCTGTAAATTCAGTGCAGTCATAAACATGTCAAATATGTAAGTTCCACAGAGCTGGGAAGAATAAGATGATTAGTATAGATGGGGCATTCAGAAAGAGCTCAGCAAAAGTGGGCCTTAAAATGGATGAAATTTAAGAAGGATATTTAAAGGCACTTTAGAATATAAAAAAGAATACTTAGGGTACTTTTAACCTTAATTTAAACAAAGACTGTATGAACCATTAATGGACATAATCTCACACTGAGTGGAATGAATACAAGGCTGATAAGCAGCTCCTGCAATTTTAGGTGAAATAGAAATACCCTGTTCAGGGGCTGGAGTGGTGGCTCGGCAGTTACGGCGCTTGCCCAGAATGCCCGAGTATACGGGTTCAAACCCCAGCATCCATATACACAGCTAAGTGTCAGAGCAACGAAAGTTATGTGAAAAACTCAATTAAAAAATTGATTCTGTCTCTCCCTCTCTCTCTCACTGTCTTTCTCTCTTTAAAAATAAATAAATAGAATAAAATACACTATATTAAAAAAAAAAAAAAAGAAGTACCCTGTTCAGATCACGGCAGCTGGTTTAGTTCCATTGATTAAACCTGCAGAAATTTAGGTCCAACTCTGGATTCTGCACTTTATTTTTTGAAGAGGGAGAAGGACAGTGAGAAGGAAAAGAGAATCAATTTTAGTTTTTCATGTGACTTTCATTGCTCCGACACTTCACTGTGTACATAGTGCTGTGGGGTTTGAACCCAGGTCCTTGCGCATGCTAGGCAAGTGCCATAACTTCTGAGCCAGCACTACAGCCTGACTCAGCACTTTTTTCATGAAGCTGTTAAGCTCGGAAGCATCTAGAGGAGGTGGCTTCTCTAAGGTACCTACCATTGGATTGGGCTGTTTTGTTAAGTAGTGGTTTTATTTCTACCAGAATGGAACAAATGGCTTCAAAGTGGACATGTCAGGCATGTTGATGGCAGGATGACTGTTGATGGTCCCTTTGGGCTCTAATTCTGTTGTTTTATGATCTCTCTGAGATTCCATTCATCCCTCAGTCTTCTATTTCTTTTTTTTTTTTTTTCATTTGGTTTTTGTTTTTCCTCCACTTAGCTGTGTATGTGATGCTGGGAATTGAACTCAAGTCCTTGTGAATGCCAGGCAATTTCTTTCATCAACCTGTTTTTGTCAATTTGAAAGGAGGATTCTTGTCTAATATGTACATGGTCAAGATACATGATTGACATTAAAGCAATGAGTTTTTTGGGGGATTTTTTTTTGTCTGTTTGTTTTGTGGGGATCAAGTTCAGTGTTTTTATATGATTTCCAAACTAGCTCTGAAGATACTGTGGGCAGTGATAATACCATTGGGGTCAATGCATAGCTTCTCAAAGAGTCACTCATATATGTAAAAATACCTTGCAGTCTTTGTGTATGTGTTGTTGTTTGTTTTGGTCCTGGCGTTTGAACCCAGGGGAGCTTTACCACTGTGCCACATTCCCAACTTGCTAAATTGCTGCCGCTGACTTCAAACTTGGAATTCCAAGTTGCTAGGATTACAGGCATGCACCACTGTGCCCAGCTAATACCTTGCCATCTTATTGTCTAACTCCTACTCCATGGTTCTAGTACTCTGATTGCTTTGTTAGTAAGAGTGTCAGTTTTGCAAATACTTAAGAAAAATATATGTTTCCTGTAGAATTGTATTTCATCCATCCTCTTCTATCATCCTGCTGCTTTTTTTATGTGGAATCTCCTGTGCCATTGCCAACATGAGGTACTTAACCACTGAGCAGCATCCCCAGCCCATTTCATTTTTTAATTTTGAGACTTAGTCTCCCTAAGTTATTCAGGGCCTCAGTAAGTTGCTGAGGCTGGCTTTGAACTTGTGATCCTCCTGCCTCAGCCTCCCCAGCTACTGGGATTACAGGTGTGCACCACTGCACCTGGCTATCTTAGTTCTTTTTTAATTCTCCAGTGCTGTTCAACAGTCTTTTCTATGATTCCTAAGGCAAAAAATAAGCAATAACCAGGTGAGCAAACGCAGTCAGTTGTTGATATGGTTAACATGTTCATTTCTTCTAAACCCAAGAGACTTAAAGAGAAAGATAGATGATTGGTATGCTCATGTAGTGACTGCTGCTTTGTCTTCGATTTTTTTCTCTGAGTTGATCCATTTCCAACATAAGCTCTAATGGTGGAGTTGACAGTCATTAAACTAGTGTTTGCAGCATAGTTGTTAAAGGATCATTTTAAAATGTTTGTGGCGGACTAAGTCTGGGTTGGTGGTGGAGGAATAGTATCCCAAGGTTTTTTGGGTTTTTTGGTTTTTTTTTACTTGCTTTGAAGGTAACTTCCTTTTTATTCATAGAAATCCGAGAGGAGGAGCGTCGGATATTGGAAAAAGCTGGGTACTTTCAGAGCATCACTGTCGGTGTGGCTCCCATTGTGGTGGTGATCGCCAGTGTGGTGACGTTCTCTGTTCACATGACCCTGGGCTTCGATCTGACAGCAGCACAGGTCAGGGAAGCCTCATGGATGGGGAACATTTTGCAATATCATATTTGGAGATGCTGTAATCTTCTTGCTACTGCATTTGAAGGTTACCCTGAGAATTAGATATTTTTCATTCATGTGATGATGCTGAGAAGGAGACCAGTGGGGAGCCAGCCCTTACAAGTAGTTTACAGGTTATTTTTAGTCAATCTAGGTTTGGGCTTAATTTTGAAAATACCAATCAACCTGTGGCTCAGATTTACTGAGAATTTTAATTGAAGGTCTCATGAAATCCTTACCTTTTAAACAATGTATCTGACTCATAGTAACATTTGACAGCTGAGTTGTGGCCTTCCTACCTCTTTAAAGGCAATCGGTGGTGTCTTGTTACTGAAGTTGCACAGTATGGTCCTGCTCAGTTTCTCCTCCTTTCCCATTTTAAGGCTTTTACAGTGGTGACTGTCTTCAATTCCATGACTTTTGCTTTGAAAGTAACACCATTCTCAGTGAAGTCCCTCTCGGAAGCATCTGTGGCTGTTGACAGATTTAAGGTAAGTGGCTCTGTGCTCCTCTCCTGAGTCAGGAGCTGGTCTTGGCACAACTCACTGTTGCCTCTATACTAGGAGGCCACACAAGTTAACCACACTTGGCTTTGATTTGCTTTGAGCCTTTTGGCAACTTGGTAAGAAGGGGGCAGCAGAGGATGCTGAATTAAGTGACCGACTAGCTATCCTTTTTAATTAATGTGAATTTTCACCTTTCCTGGGTAGCATGGACCTAGGCTCAATGTTCCCTCCCAGAGCAAGACCCTTCCACCTAGGCCTGACCTGACTTTGTGTCATAACTCACTGTGCTTTTAAGTGATTTAAACCTAAAAGACTAGAACTGCCAGGTTTTCCTCCCCTTTATCATTGCTACTGTCAATTTGATTGGTTGATATACTAAGTCCTTTTTGACACTTTCTTTTTCCCACCCTGTGATTGCCACTCATGATGCAGGGAATGCAGTGACATGGAAATAGTCATAAATCTAGATCATGTTGAGAAGTGCAGTTTAAGTAAGTATCAGTTTTTTTCCTTGCAGGTGACTAGTTGATCATACTTGGGCTATGTTTTTTGTGCCATCAGAATAATATAATCATGTGATTTAAGAAGGAGATATATTTCGGAGGGTGGAGGGAAAAAAGATATTTGAAAGTGGTTAACACTTATTAAAAAAAAAAAAAGCATTAGTGGCATGTGGGAGTTCCTTGACAGTGACACTCCTGTGCTGCCGCCTTCTTTCTTGGCCAGCGAGAGCAATAAAAAAGCAATTTTGGTGCTGGGAAGACTTGAAGCTCAGGTGTTGGAGGGATGGGTATCACCACTCTGGAGCTCAGGAGAAAACAAGTTTGGTTTTCCTGCTGAGTAGAGAGTACTTTCTCAGGGCTAATTTGTATTATCCACTTATAGTTAATCAGGTGAATTTTATTGGGTCAAGAAAGCTAGTCCTCCAGAACGTACCCCCATCCCCGTTTCTTCCCCGCTCCCCAGTCTGGCTGCTAGAAGAACGAGAGCCAGAGTCATTTGAAAAGAAGTGGTCTTATGGCAATCAGATCCTTGCTGCTTTGCCAAACCCACTGTCCAGTCATGGAAGAAAACAAATGTGTTGACCAGAAGACCTCCCTCCTGTTCGTTTCTCTATCCTTGTCAGTAGGTGGGTTTGGTTGGATTTTTGGATGAAGAAATAAGAGTGTGTGGTGTAGTTTTTTTCTCCCCTTGTTTTTCGAGGGCTCTCTTCACTTATTAGTAAGGACTTGTATTAACAGGTGGCATTTCACCCCAGTTCCTTCCTCTGTCCAGGAAGCATCAGAGTTAATTATAGCGAAACCACCCACAGCTCTGCTCTATGCCCCCTGAGACTTCAGTCCTCTTCTATCTTGTGCCTGTTGGCAGTGTTTCCCCTTCTTCCTTAAAATAGGTGTGTGGCCCAAGATAATGAGTAGTTATTACCTAATCCTTTACCAACTCTAAGCTGTTTTTTTCTTATTATCTTCATGTGCTTATTAATTAGAATTATGTTGACTTCATTAGGGGATGAGGGAAGGAGCTATTTTTTTAGGTGTAAGGCAATAGTTTATCATAAATCTTCCTGAGTTCATTAGAGGAGATCTGCCTCAATCCTGGGGGACCATCAGAGGCAGTTTTTTGAAATAAGACTGTTTCTGAGTTTGCATCTCTCCCAAAGCATCCACTCTCCCGTCGTCTTCTAGGAGAGGGTATGAGAATATCAAGGTGGGACTTTGCCTGTCTGGTTTATTTTCCGTTGTTGAAATTCAGTGATAGTGCTGCAGAACTCTTCTGTTCACCCTGTGCCTTCAAATTTTGCAGCATTGCCTGTCTGTTTTTGTTTTTGTGTTTTTTTTTTTAAGAGAGAAGGACAATGTGAGAGAGAGAGAGAGACAGAGAGAATAAACTTTTTTTTGAGTTTTTCACATGGCTTTCGTTGCTCGGACACTTAGTTGTGTACATGGGTGCTGGGGTTTTAACCCCTGTATTTGCACATGTTGGGCAAGCGCCGTAACCACCGAGCCACTGCTCCAGCCCCAACCTTTCTGTTTTTTAAACTGGACTTGGGGATCTGATAGAGAAGCAAGTGTGGTCTTGTCTCTCTCTTTTTTTAAGAGATAGGGAGAGAAAGAGAGAGAGAATCAATTTTATTTATTCATATGGCTTTTGTTTCTCTGACACTTAGCTGTGTATGTGGTGCTGGGGTTTGAACCTGGGTCCTTGCACTTGTCAAGCAAGCACTCTAACTGCTGAGCCACCACTCCGGCCCATCCTGTGTGTGTGTGTCTCTCTCTCTTTTAAAGAGAGAGGGACAGTGAGAGAGAGAATCAATTTTATTTAGTTTTTCCTGTGGCTTTTGTTGCTCTGACACTTCATTGTGTATATGATGCTGGATCCTGGTGCATGCCAGGCAAGCACTGTAACCGCCGAGCCACTGCTGTAGCCCCCTGTCTTGTCTCTTTTTTATCTGCCCTGGAAGTGTATCCTGCAGAAGAGCTCATTGCTTCCTGTTGGGTAGTGTGGTTAAAGGATAGGAAAACAGTTAAAATTTCTAGGAGCAACAACTTGTAGAAGAGCAGTTATTTGATTGTCACCAATGTAGTGTGGTTAGATTTTGTAAATAAAAACACAGGATGCCCAATTAAATGCCGCATGGGATATACTTATCCTGAAATTTTTGATTACGTATCTGGAATCCAAGTCTAACTGGGTATCTTGTATTTCATCTGGTGTCTTCCATTTGATTGGTCCCAACTTCTATTCATCCAATGCATTCTGATTTTATTATTTTGATTATGAAAGTGATGGTCAGTGTGCCATGGTAAAGCTGAGGTTTACAGTTTGTGTACCTTTAAGGTTCTGTTGTCCTGGCAGGTGCAAATTCAAGTAGATATAAATGCCAGTGTTATGAGACCCTCGTCTGCCTCTGCCTGTCAGGGTAGGGTGATCTGAAGCTCACATCCTCCTGGGGGAGGGCAGGGTAATAGGAAGGAAACATGGTGAAAGAGGATCAAGCACCAGCATTTTTTCTTAATAATTCATTAAGGGCTAAGCTTTCTTCATCCTTTTCATAATTCTAGGGGAAATGATGGAAATTCTGTTCACCTGTGGTTTTACTCAGTGAAGGTGATCAAAATATTTATGTTATTTTTAGCTCAGTTTCTCAGGAAGGCTGTGGACAAATGAAACCATTAGCAGCTGTTTTCAGGAAGTAGGGACTAAACCCAAAATTGATCAAGAGTAAGGATTAACTAGGAAATTCAGAAACTTGACACTTCTGGAAAGATTGGGGATTAGGAATGATTAAGAGGTGTTGATATAAGGGAAGAAGAGAGCAAGTTTAGAAGTTTAGGATCCAAGAGAACGAAAAAGGGATTACATGTTACATTTAACAGCACAAATTCTTTTATTAAAAATTTTTTAAAAATCATTACTGAAATCCAACAGGGGTGGCATCCTATAGAGAAGACATTTAAGGGGGTGGTCAGGAAAGTTCGAGTCTTAGCGGAAAGTCCCAGGCTGTGGTTTACTGTGCTAGTGTTTCCAATCTAATTTCAGAGACACTTCCCTCTTCAAGTGTCCCATTCATTTAACTGAGGGGGTCTCTGGGAGCGAACTGGAGGAAAAGAGTCTCATTCTCCTCCCAGGGGGTCTCTCAGGGAGCTACCCTTTGCATCCATTCAGGCCTGTCCTTTGGTTGGTCCAATTCTCACGAGTTCCAAGGCAGGGCTTTGGTAACATGAGGGTGTCTTAGCAAGAAGGTATCTATAGGAGGTAGAACCTTAGGCCCTTTTTCCCACCCTAATCACCTAAGCCTGGCAAAGTCCCAGTTCATCCTCTCCCGACAGGTGCCATGCTGTGGGCAAGGGGAGTGGGCAGGCTTTGTGACTGTGCAGGAGTGGTCTGGAGGAAATGCAGGATGGCGAGGGTCTGTATAGGGGATCAGAGTGTCATTTTGGTTTCCTGCCGACTACCAGTACTCAGCAACTCCTGAGTGAGAACAAGGGGTGGCGTAATAGTTAAATGTCCTTTGGTCCACGTTAGGCTGGCTGGAAAGGAAAGAGTAGCTCAGCATGTCATTTAGTTCAGAGGGTTGGGCCAGCGGTCAGTGGACAAGGTCCCCGCACCTCCGGTGGTTGTCCCGAGGCGAGGCTACACTAATGAGCTGCCTTTTGCCCTTCAGCTTCCCTCCACTGTATAGCCTGGTGTGTTTTGCCGCGTGAGTGTACGCCCTAGGCTTGTCTCCCTGGTCTTGATCCAGTGTCTCATCTTTGCACCTCTCTCACAACTCCTATCAGAGTTTGTTTCTAATGGAAGAGGTTCACATGATAAAGAACAAACCAGCCAGTCCTCACATCAAGATAGAGATGAAAAATGCCACCTTGGCATGGGACTCCTCCCACTCCAGTATCCAGAACTCGCCCAAGCTGACCCCCAAAATGAAAAAAGACAAGAGGGCTGCCAGGGGCAAGAAAGAGAAGGTGAGGCAGCTGCAGCGCACTGAGCATCAGGCGGTGCTGGCAGAGCAGAAAGGCCACCTCCTCCTGGACAGTGACGAGCGGCCCAGTCCCGAGGAGGAAGAAGGCAAACACATCCACCTGGGGAGCCTCCGCCTGCAGAGGACGCTGTACGGCATCGACTTGGAAATTGAAGAGGTGAGCCGTCCGCCTCCACTGCCACCCGCTTTGCACCCACTCCCTGTCTGGTGTGCCACCCCCTTGTGATCTGGCAAGAACAGGCAGGTACGGTTCCTTTTAGCAAGATGCTCTGTGGCTCTGAGTGTGATCCAAAAAGCAGATCGGACCAGCTATAATTTCAAAGGGAATATTTAAGCATTTAACAGCGGAGTTAATAACAACCAAACTCATGAGATGCTCATTTTGTAAACAAGGAAATGAAGCATTCAAGTGGATTTTTCCAAGATTTTGCCCTGAATTGGTTTCTGGCTATCATGTCTGTATATGAGCTGCAGTAATTATTTCTGGTGTTATAACTCTTGTGTGGGCTCCCCGTTACCGCTAGGCTGTGCAGCGCCCATAACCTGACACGTTTGGTGTTCTTGGTGCCGCTTTTGCCAACAGTTATATCGTAATCTTTTATTTTTAATATAAGTGAAGGGTCATTTTTACTATATCATGTCACAGCCCAGGCAGCCTAGGATGGGAGTCTCACCAGAGAGGCTGGTGCAGGTTCAAGGCTTTTAAGATACATGCTGTGGGAGCTGGAGAGGTGGCTGAGTGGTAGAGCACTTGCCTAGCGTGCAAAAGGACTCAGGTTTAATCCCCAATACCACATATACAAGTAAGTGGAGAAAAAACAGACTGTTCCTGGGAACCAGTACCATGTTCAGAGAGCCATAACATTTAGGGGACCCCAGTTGTGTGTATATTAGTTCATTGAAAATTTTTTTGAGTGCTAACTATATGTCAGTCATTGGTGCAGGGCTGGGAGTGTAGCAGCAAAAGCCCAGACAGGATCCCTGCGCTCCCAGTGCTTACATTCTAGTGGGCACACAGACAATAAACAAGTGTAGTTTATCCTGTCAGATTGCGATAAGGGCTGTGAGGGCTGAGATGGAGAGTGCTGGGGCAGCGATCATAGTGGTTGCAGTTTCAGTAGGTTGAGAAGACTTCATTTATTCTTTTTTTAATTAATTGTAATTGACACATATAATAGTGGGATTCATTGTGACATATTTATGCATGCACGTAACATCATTTGGTCAATTTCATCCCCCTAGATCTCCCCTTCTCTTTCCCTCTTGGTCCCCATCCTCTATTTTACTGGTGGGAAGGCCTCATTTAAAAAGTAAAAAAAAAAAATTTGTGGGACAGGGGTACTGGCGATTGAACCCAGGGCTGCTTTACCACTGCGTTATGTTTATTTTGAGACACAGTCTTGCTAAGATGCTTAGGGCCTCACCAAGTTGCTGAGGCTGACCTCAAACTTGAGATCCTCCTGTCTTGGCCTCCTGACTCTCTTGGATTTTAGGCCAGGAAGGGGAAGGGGCAATATTTGCCAGATGTCATCCCTGTACCAGGCGCTTGCTTCATTGTTGCTGTCATACTTAGTCACCAGAACTGCATTTTTTGGGGGGGGTTTTTTTGTTGTGTTTTTGTTGTTGTGGTTTTTCTGTGTAAACTTAACTGGCCTAAGCAAGCTTGACCTGTGACTTGATCTCTCATTACCACCAGGCTGTGATCTTTCAGACTTCTGGGCCATGTCAACTGCTATTTGCTCAGCATGCTTTCATTATGTCCCAGACACTACTTGTTCTAGGAGAGTAACTCCTTTCCCCAGGTGCAGAGTCCATCGAGGGAGGCAGACACATTGTTGGTGTAGTTAACAAGGCTCACATGATTAGCATGGATTCTAGTCTCATCCTGGCTACCTCCAGAGTCTATGCTCCTTTCACACTTCCACTCTTCCTTCCTTCCTTCCTTGGGCCATCTGTCCTTGAGAAAACTTGTAAAGTCATCCAACCTTGTACACTTTCAACAATACCTGTTGGGAACTCATTTGCTTACCTAAGGGTACAGTGAGCTCTCTATCTGTGGGCTCTGTCTCTGCCTTCCAACCAGAGAAAGTATTTGCAGGAAAACATTGCATCTATATTGAACACGCAGACTTTTTTCTTATCATTATTCTTTAAATGCTACAGTATTAAACTATTTGCCTAGTACTTACATTGTGTTAGGTGTTCTAAGTTATCTAGAGATGATTTAAAGTACACAAAGGATGTGTTTAGGTTATAAGCAAATACTGTGCTCTTTTATGTAAGGTATTTAAGCATCCACGGACTTTGGAATCCTTAGGAGTCCTTGAACCAGACCCCCCAGATCCTGAGAAATGGCTCTAAATAGTTAATCATAGGCTTGGTTTTCCACTTTTATTTGGGATTGATGACATAAATATTCCTCAGGATTTTTTTGGAAATATTTTTGCAGAAAAATGAATGCAGCAATGCAGACTTTTTATTGAAAATGAAAATCCTGGAGAAAAATCATAATTTTAGAGTCCTGGCTTCTCTTCTAAAAAATAATAAAAGCAAACAAAAAACATGGATTACCAATCAAACGAAATGAAGCTAGGGCCTTCTAAAGGTGAACGTGCCGTAATGTATGTAGCACATTTAGTTTTTCCAAAGGACCTCCATCTCGGGAACCTCAGTGTGTGCCCACAGAATCCCTACGAAGTAGGCAGCCAAGAAGTGAGAAAACAGAAGTAGATGGCTTACTGTTACCATACTGGAGGTTAATGCATTTTTCCTCAAAGAAATTGCACAAGTGTTCTTAATGACCCTACTCTTTCCTTGTGTTTGTCCAGGGTAAATTGGTTGGAATCTGTGGCAGTGTGGGAAGTGGAAAAACCTCTCTCATTTCTGCCATTTTAGGACAGGTAAGATTTTTGTTATTGTCTTTTACATGTTCTGCTTCTTTCTTAGGACAGCATTTAGCAAATGTCTCAGGAAAAATGAGCTTATTTGCTAAAGTCAGGAGTGGTGGAAACGGAGGAACTGTGGCCTAAGCCCTGCCCTCCCCTCCCCTTCCCCGGCAGCCTGTGTCTGGAAGGGGCTCAGTCGACGCCCAGCATCTGTTGTTCTTGTGCCTTTTTTTGTTCGGCATGTATTTTTTGAGTGCCATAGGTATGTCAGACACTGTGAGGAAGTGGCAGAGGTAAGAGATTAATGAGCACCCCACATTGCAGAGCTGGGTGTGGTGCGTGCCTACAATCTCAGCTACTTAGAGGGTGACGCAAGAGGTTTGCAAGTTTGAGACCAGCCTCTCAGCAATTTAATGAGACCCTGTGTCAAAATAAAAGATTAAAAGGGTTGGGAACGTAGCTCAATGGTAGAATACTCCTAGGTTCAATATCCAGTATTGCAAAAAACAAAACAAACAGAAAACTGGGCTGCCAGGATTTGATTGAGAATCAGTGCCACCTGTTTTTTAGCCTGAGCACCCAAGGAGTTATCCCCTGCAGGCTGGCCAGCTAGGGGCCCAGTGGACAGCAAGCACATCACAAGGCTGTGAGTGAACAGTGCACAGGGGCCCAACTGTCAGCATTGAGAGTGAGGGACAGAAGAGCAAGGACCATCTGCTGACACAGATTGTCTTTAGTGTTTTAGAACCAAATAATCAGAAAAATTCGAGATGCCTATGTGCTTTTAAAATTGATTTAAACTAGTTTAACTTTGATAGTTGAGGTGGCGATAAACACAAGACTACAGCTAGCTCCTGATAGACAAGGTGTTCTGAATTGGATATTCTTTTTTTTTTTTTTTTTTTTTTTTTTAGCACTGGGGATTGAACCCAGAGATGTTTTTTGTTTTTGTTTTTGTTTTTGTTTGAGACAGGGTCTTGCTAAGTTGCTGAGGCTGGCTTTGAGCTTACGATCCTCCTGTCTCAGCCTCCTGAGTTGCCGGGATTACAAGTGTGTGCTGCTGTGCCCGGTTGTGAATCACATATTCTTTCTTTCTTTATTTTTTTAAGGAGAGAGGGACAGTGAGATAGAGAATCAATTTTATTTAGTTTTTTCATGTGGTTTTCATTGTTCCGACACTTCATTGTGAACGTGGTGCTGGGGTTTAAACTCGTGTACTTGCGCATGCCAGACAGACGCCGTTAACAGCTGAGCCATCGCTGCAGCCCTGAATCACATTTTCTTATTGCGGACGTGAAACAGATGGGAGAGGAGACTGTGTCTCTGTGGCCTCTAGCTGAGGGAATATTTCCTTGTCTTGTTTGACATCAGCTGCCACAGTTGGTGCACTGTGGCTCTTCTGGAGAGCAGTGATGCCCAGGGCTGTCTAAAGAGGGCTACATTCTGCTTTATGACATGCTTAAGTCCTTGGCCCACCTGGGGGTCTTAGTAAAAAGCAAAAAGCTTCCTAGGTTATTTCTAATAATCAACCGGATTTGAGTGCCAGTGATGAGAGACAGAGACAAGGGTCTGAGGGGAGTAGGAAAAGGGCCATTGCTAAGTTCTGCTCAACAGTCTAGCAAAATGCTGGATTCCCAGGGTGAACTGGGCAGTGTTAGGTTGAGAGCAGGTAGGGTGTGGCTTCTGGGTCAAGTCTTGGCAGCCCTGTCTCTGACAGGAGGCTGGCAGTGCTGGTCAGCCCTGCTTCTTTCCGATTTCACTCTTGATTGACAGTGCTGCTCTGTGGGTGTTTGTGTAGCAACGGCCAAGAGACATGGGTTTCTAAATGTTTTGATATGCACATCCAAATGCTTGCCAGTCTCCGGGTAGTTAGGTGTTACGGTTACCACAAGTGATGGTATTTAAGAGGACAAGCTTATATGAGCAAGTACTATGTGGTTGGTTGACAAAACTTTGCTTTAAAGCTTTAGCATCCGATCTAACCTGAGACAGACATCTCCTGTAGGTCTCCAAAGGAGCCATGATAAAATTAGCAAATCAGTTCATATCAAGCATTATGACTAAAAACACAGTTCAAAGCATATGGCTCATTACGCAGTCCCTTTATGTTGCAGAGGAAGGTCCTTTGTCCTTATATGGGTGCTATATTATATGGGTTGATCTAGCCAATGTCCTGGATGAATTCTGTAGATGAGTTGGCCTGCCCTCCACTAGAGGCAGACACAGACTGTAGATTCTTACAACATCCCCTGCAGGGGATTCCTGAAGGGTCTTACTGCTTGTGCTTCCCATAGTTAAAACACTTTAGTTAGGAAGAGTGTAAATTAGGTTGGTAGGGTGCTAAGTGTTTGTTCATTCAAGTTGGGGGTTATGCTGTGTCCCCATCTCACATAAGCAAAGAGAACTTTGATTTTTGTTTGCTTCTATAACTCTGGAACAAAGAAAGGATCTAGACTTGGGTCTAGAAAGCATCCAAGGAAATTGCCAAAACTTTAGATTCCTTTGCAGAATGTGAGAGTGTGTGTGTGTGTGTCTTTTGACTTAGGATGACAGTTTTGAGTTATGATGCCTTTGGATGGTCTCTTTCTCCCTAGATGACACTTCTAGAGGGCAGCATTGCAATCAGTGGAACCTTCGCTTATGTGGCCCAGCAGGCCTGGATCCTCAATGCCACTCTGAGAGACAACATCCTCTTTGGGAAGGAATTTGATGAAGAAAGGCAAGGACTTTTGGTTTCTGTCATGCTTTCCATCTTGGCCACATGAGATGCAAGGCAGCCTGTCAGCAAGCTCTGCTCCATCTGTGTTTCTGACACTGTGTCACTTTGTGTCCTTCAGATACAACTCAGTGCTGAACAGCTGCTGCCTGAGGCCTGACCTGGCCATTCTCCCCAACAGTGACCTGACTGAGGTACAGACCTGCTGCCTCCACTGTGGCAACACATTTAGCAGGGGCGCTGTCTCTGGGAGAAGTGAAGGGTTGGGCAAGAGGATGTATCCTAAATGGTTGGGAAAAGAACCACACTGGGAATTTCGCTTTTATTGAGCCTATGGTAGGAAAGCATTTATTCATTAGCACAGGAATACTAACCCTCAATTTGTTTTCCACATGGCATATAATTTTTAAACAAAATCCCATTGTTGATTTAGAGTTAATGTTTTTTACTCTATTCAGATATTTTAAAAGCCATAAGAATGTTTATGTTCAGCTTCATCCCTGGTCTCTCTTTTGCCAACTGCCTTAGTCTATAAAGTTCTTTTCTATTTAGAAAGAAAGAGCTCTTAGAACAAATCCATTTTTCCTTGGTTCTCTGCACTGGAGCAGTTTCCAGAGGCAATATCTTTGGAACTAGTTTGTGCTCTTCAGAGTTAAAGCTTGTCTCTCTGAGCTGTCCTGAAGGTCTCTGGCTTACTTAAATCCCTCAAACCAGATTTGGCAAACGGTTTAATTAGTTCAGAGTTCCCAAATCATGGTCTCCAGATCAGCAGCATCAGAATCACCTGGGAACTTGTTAGAAATGCACATTGTTGGGCCATACTCCATACCTACTGAATCAGACTCTCTGGCCAAGGGACCCAGCAGTCTGTTCTAACAAGCCCCCCGAACAATTCTGATGCAAGTCAGGTTTGAAAACCTCTGAATTAATTGGATGTTTTATAAGGACAAGATTTTTTTTTTTCCAACAGAAGCAGTTACCATTTGACAATCAATTTTCTTACTAGTTCATGTGATAACATTTAGCAGGTACATTATGTGCCAGTGACTTGTGTGGCACCTGCCTGACACTGGGAATATAAAACATTAAGACAACACTCTGAAGCTTTCACTTAATGGCATCACATACCCAAATATTTAGGCACAAAGTAATCTGATGAAAAAGGGTAAGAAGATTAAATGGCTCTGGTCCCAGAGCGTGGGAGGGAGATTGTGCAGTGTACCCGAGAGCTGCTAGGAAGCCAGGGGCAGAGATGCTGCTTCATATGGCATGTTTGGGTGTTTAGATTCTATCAGGGCTGTTGATTTTTAAGCAACGGCGAGGCCATGGTCAGCTTTGTTTTGGAAAGATCTTTCTGCCATGTGGAGAATGGAATGGAGGAATGCCCAGGGGCAGTGGCAAGGCCAAGTATAGGACTGGTTAGTACCCAGATGGTTGTGGGCCAACACCCCCAGTTCCTGGAAGGATCACAGTGGCAGTATATCTAGGCAGAGAATTCGAGAGAAGGTACCAGCTTGGGTGCGGGGAGGAGAGATGACTGCGGTAACCACCAAACACTATCCCAGCCTTGAGCTGGAGGCTTTACTATGCTTCTGGGCTCTATAGATCGGTGAACGAGGAGCCAACCTGAGCGGTGGACAGCGCCAGAGGATCAGCCTTGCCCGGGCATTGTATAGTGACAGGAGCATCTACATCCTAGATGACCCCCTCAGTGCCTTAGATGCCCATGTGGGCAACCACATCTTCAATAGTGCTATCCGGAAGCACCTCAAGTCTAAGACGGTTCTGTTTGTTACCCACCAGTTGCAGGTATGTTGCGCTCTTGCCCAGTCTGCTATTCACCTTGGCTTGGGAAGTCATACACGGGATGGTGGGAGGAACCTTTGTGGGACACCTGTAGATTCCTGGAATTAAGAGTTTTCATCCTCAGCAAGTTGTCTGCAGTTCCATCATACCATTGAAGCCCATCATACCAGTGTCTCAGTTGGTCATCTGAATCAAAGATCCTTATAGCATATTAGCTTTTGCATATGGGTGAACAAGAGAAAGGGCTGAGAGGTGTGGCTGGAAGTGGAGTTTGGGTATGAGCGAGTTTGGAAAGCATTGTGTTCATACCTGAATGTAGACAGGAGCTGCTTTGGGAAACAAGCTCTTCTGCCTGTGTTGTTCCATGACAGGCAGCCACTTTGGAGAGCAGCTCAAGTTTGTTACTATGTTTATTGTCAACTTTGGAGAACTAATCAGCCCCCCATTCTGCCCCAGGAAATCTGAAATTCTACGCACTTCTGAGCACAATGAAATTTAACAGAAGGCTCATGTAAATCCATCAGCAGATTAATCTCAAAAACAAAGGAAATGCTATTTGAACTATTATATCATAGAGCACAACAGACTAAAACAGGTTCTTCGTTTTGGCACTGTTGATGTTTTAGGCTGATGGTCCTTTGTTGGATGGTGTTGGGGGAGCTGCTCTGTGCATCTGTGGCCTCTATCCACCAGGTGCCAGTAGTAATTCTCCCCCTAATTTTGACAACCAAAAATGTCTCTAAATGTTGCCAGATGTCTCCTACGTGGCTAACTCACCTCTAGTTGAAACCTGTTGAACTAAGGTCTGGGTGTTCGTATTTGCATAAATATCAGCAAGCCTGTGTTGTCCCTGCCTTTATCTCCAGTACCTCGTAGATTGTGATGAAGTGATCTTCATGAAAGAGGGCTGTATCACAGAAAGAGGCACCCACGAGGAGCTGATGAATTTAAGTGGAGATTATGCTACCATTTTTAATAACCTGTTGCTTGGAGAGACGCCCCCAGTTGAGGTAAGGTTAGCTGGGTTGCATGTGTCTCCCATCTGGGCAGGGGAGACGTGCCCATAGTGAGTATTGGGAAAGCTGTGCCTGATTGGCATGATGGGTCCTGCTTTCCTGTGACCAGACTGCTGTGTGTTCTTTCACATACTGGGTCTACTCTAGGAGAGCAAGGTGGGTGGGGTGGTGGTGCACCAGGCTCTTCTGCTGCTGAGAACTTATTAGTATAAAAATGTGTGCTGTTGTGTGGTCATAGCTTAGTTTCCTAAACTCCATCAACTCTGAATGAAGCAATGGGAAGCTCTCTCTCTCTCTCTTTTTTTTTTTTTTTTTTTTTTTTTTTAACAAGAGGTGAAAAGGTGCCAGGGAAAGGAAATTAAATGTGTACATTGGGAAACGATCCATGGTGTCTTGGTTGCTGACTTGGTACTTATCATTGACTAATACCTACTGTTTGCCAGTTATTGGATTAAGCACTTTTTAATACCATCCTGTTTAGTTATTTTATTGGAGCTGTGGTGAAACATGATTAGCTCCCACATGAGGAGGGAATTGAAGCTCAGAAAAATGAAGCAGCTAGTGAAGCAGCCTGCTGATTAGGGGGTTTTGACTCAGAAGCACTGTTTCTGTTTGCACCCCTCCTCCTGTGTGACACCCAGAAGTGGCGGCTTCTCTTCCAAGTAGGGTGCAGTACAGGGCATGCTCAGGAATGGCCAAGGAGGCTATTTTCCACTTGCCATGTGCTGTCACACCTGGAGTCCCCAGGGTTGCTTAGGCTGCACTGAAAACTGCTTTCTTGGCTCCCTGGACATTTTTATATCAGAGTGGGACAAAAGCAGAAAGTTACGGTGACCTTTTCTGGGAGTCTTATCCCAGTTTCATCTCGTTTGGGTTTCATCTCGTTTGACTTCAGGTACAGCCCAGCTAACTGTTCGTGGCTGGTGTTTTTAGGCTAGAACTCACACCTCCAGGAGTCATCAGCAACTCCCTGATCCAGACTTAGATGCATGATCTCTGTGATTCTTGGGGTGCTCTGGCCTCCTCACGTCATTTCCTCATCACTGTAGATGTGCAAGGGAAAATGAAGGGGAAAGAAGCTAACATGAAAACGTCCAAGGAGCCACAGAGTACCAAGCCAATGTGTGGTGATGGAGGGAACATTCTTTCAGCATGTCTTAATTTTTTTTGAGCTTTGACTTTTAAAAAATCTACCTCCTAGAATTGTTGCAGTGATTAAATAATATATAATGTTCTTCCTCTGGTATTCAACAAATGGCTGTATCTTTTTAGACAAAGCATTTATTTTTTCACTGCAGTAAATATAAAATTTGGAAAAAAAAATTTTCACTGTCAACTTAAAATCTAGTTGGAAAGCCTGCTGGGAGCGTGAGACTAGCAATATGACATAGAATAGAATGCAGAGAACTATCATAAGAGAATTTCCTACAGAATGATGTAGTAGGAACTTGGCAAGGAGGGCATGCACCTCTTAAGTCACAGGTGCTCAATTCTGCAAACATAATTATTTCAAAGGTACCATAAGTGGTATGTTTATTGTACAATTTAAGTTTCTCAAGGTGTTCCATGTGTGAGGCAAGAGAAACTGTTGACTCAGGTTCAACTTGATGAGTGTTCTGCTGAATCCCACTGTGCCCTGTTACGGGCAGTTCTCTGTGGTGGACCCTGTATGAGGTATCACACTGTGTAAGAGGTTACCTCTGTCCCCAGGGGGCTCACAGTGTTCTATGGAAGACCAGTGCTTTCGTGCTGTCACAGGCAGCTGTAACACCAGGTCAGGTAGATGGTAGCAGTGGGGTAACAACGTGCTGAGGGAGAGAAGGGCAAGGATGAACTTTTCCAGAGGAGCTGAAGTCGCCTCAGGAGGGGTGTAAAATTTTAATCCTTCTGAATGGGGACAGCTGTGACAGAGATTAGGATGAGAGGAGGGGCATTCCAAGTGGAGGAACCAGCATGGGACAGGGTACAGAATGGAAAATTGTGAAGTGGTTTAAAGAGTGGTATGAAATCCAGTATGCCTAGATGTAGGAACATGGGAAGCAGTGAAATGGGAGAGGAACTTGGAAAGCGGCCTCAGACCAGAATGTGGAGGTCCTGCAAAACAAAGCTGAGAAAGTGGTGTTTATCCCGCGTAGCAGCAGCGGGAAATGATCAGATCGGTGGATCTGATTTAGTGATGTGGTAACTTAGAGACTAGAGGAATGGAAATGAGTCCAGCTCCAATACTTTGGACAGGTTGGAGAGATGAGAGCAGAATAAAGTCTTCTCTTTGGAGTTGAGGTCTTGAATGACTTGGGGGAGAGCAAATCAGTGGACTAACACCAATCTCAAAGATTTAAAGAGTAGGGGAAGCCAGGCATGGTGGCTCATTCTTGTAATCTCAGTGACTTGGGAGGCTGAGACAGGAGGATAGCAAGTTCAAGACCAGCCTCAGCAATATAGCGAGGCTCTGAGCAACTTAGCAAGACCCTGTCTCAAATTATATACAAAAATGGGCTGGGGATGTGGCTCAGTGGTTAATTAAGCATGTCTGGGTTCAATTCCTGGTACTAAAAAAAATAAAATAAAAAAATAGTGGCGGGAAGGACAAGAAATGAGAGCAGGTGGCCCTTGTAACAAGTTAGATGTATCTCTTCTTGAGAGGTTGTTTGGAGGTTCTAGCATGGGAGCACAGCAACTCATATACCCTTGAGTGAAGAATGGTCCTCTGTAACCAGGGCTGGCTGCGTCTTCGACCGAGTGTGCAGCTTCAGGAGGCACACACATGAAGTGGTGAGGGAGAAAGGGGACACCCGCCTAGCCAGCCAGATCAGCTGAATCAACCCTGGTGATCAGTGGAGTGACGGATGTTGCAGCCGGATCACACTCACATCTTAGCTGCATCTCTTCTCAATTAATTGTAGCTCCAATTTACTATAGCTAAATTATGGAACCAACCCAGATGCCCCTCATTTGATGAATGAATCAAAAAACTGTGGTACATATATACAATGGAATACTACTTGGCTATTAGAGAAAACATTTGCAGCCAAATGGATGGAGATGGAAAAAATTTTGCTAAGTGAGGTATCCCAAACTCAGACTCAAGGGCCGAATGTTTTCTGTCATTTGTGGAAGCTAGAAGATAAGCGGAATCAGTACATTAGATGGCTAACCTAACAGTTACCTCAACATGTATGAATTCTTACATGTTCATGGGGAGCTGTGCTTAGGTTCCTGGGGGATGAAGGGAGGGGGGAAGGGAATGGGAAGGACTTCAAGGAGACCAGAGGGAGGTAGTATGGGGGAATCTAACCTGAGGGGAACATCCAAATTCCACGAGAAGTCCAATTAACTTGGGGCTTAAGTAAAGTGAAACATAGAACCATGGGGAACCCAAAGGGGGAAACCACGGTCTGGCACCAGTATTGGCTTGTTCTGTCATTACACTTTTGTTCTTGATTGTTTGACAATGAACTCCTCCTAGTTGTCAGACCATGTTTATTGAATAAAAATTTAAAAATACAAAATAAAGAATTGTAGTTGGATAAATGATTTACTAATATGTATCTGGTGACCCCTGATCTGGATGGCCATATGTTGACTGAAGACCTTTTTTTTTTTTTTTAATTTTTTCAACTACTAGATTAATTCAAAAAAGGAAACCAGTGGTTCACAGAAGAAATCACAAGACAAGGGTCCTAAAACAGGATCAGTAAAGAAGGAGAAAGCAGTGAAGCCCGAAGAAGGTAATGACATTTTCAAGATTTTTTTTTTTTTTTAAGAGGAGGAGACAGACAGAGAGAAAGAATCAATTTTATTTAGTTTTTCGTGTGGCTTTCGTTGCACCAGCACTTTATTGTGTACATGGTGCTGGGGTTTGAACTTGCGTCCTTGCGCATGCGAAGCAAGCACTGTGACCGCTGAGCCACCACTCCAGCCTCAAGATTTTTTTTAGATATGTTATTGATCAGGAATAATAGAAGTTCATGCTGTTTGATAGCATTGTTTCCTGTTCTTATATTTCTTGAATAACAAAATTCTTAGATAAATTGAGAGACTGTAAGGCACCTTCTCTTTATTAAAGAGAAATGCGGCGAGAAGGACCTTTGGTTCCATTCCCTCCTGTGCAGGGTGAGGTCGGGGGTAGGCAATCACAGCTGGGTCATCCTGAGGGCTGGCTCGAGGCATGCTTTTCCTCTCTGCCACTCACCTCTGCACTTGTAAAAGTTGGTCCCATCTCTGAGAATGCCATGTTTTCAGAAGCATCATTCTGAAGCACAGGGGACTCATTGCCTAATCCTAACGATATTGCAGCAAGACTACAGAGAAAAATTAGTTAGCAGTTTTTCCCACTTAACTTCCCCAGTCCTTGGTCCTGTTTTATAAGCCCTTTATCTTAGCAACTGAAGCAGGTCTTGGGAGTTAGAAAAGCTATTTGAAAAAATATGGCCATTTTCTTCTTGTGAATGTTAAGCTGCATGTGAACTTTGAAGTTAAAAAAAAAAAAGCTGTCTGTTTTAAAACTCTTCTTGTAGGGTCACCTTGACCCTTTTGGATCCAGGGACTTTTCCTGTTTCGGGCAGTGGTAAACCCACTGTCCTTGTCCTTAAAATTGAAGCAGACATTTGATGATAGGAGTTGACATGCTGATTAATCACTCTCTGCCTCTTTCTTTGAAAGGACCAAGCATGAATTCTTGAATTCAGGAATGATTTAAGATCCTTTATTGACACTCCCAAAACAGCAAACAGCACAGAAAACGGAGACATCTGTTAGTGATTTTTAAGCAGCATAAATCAGAATATCACTAAGGGAGCATTTGTTCTCATCTACTGAGCCACCAACCTGGCTACACACAACTCTTTTTCACTTAACTAGGGCAGCTCGTGCAGCTGGAAGAGAAGGGACAGGGTTCAGTGCCCTGGTCAGTGTACGGTGTCTACATCCAGGCTGCGGGGGGACCCTTGGCATTCCTGGTCATCATGGCCCTTTTCATGCTGAACGTGGGCAGCACCGCCTTCAGCACCTGGTGGTTGAGTTACTGGATCAAACAAGGAAGTGGGGTAAGGTTACTCCTCATCAGCAGATTGTGTGCTGGAAAATGTGACCATCTTTCCATAGTCTCTAGCTATTCTCAGGGAAACTTTCAGTTTTCATTTAAAAGAAGCATCTTACATCACAGGGTACTGCATTAATATGTCCAGTTGTAGCCCAGCATGGTGCCACAGTCTGTAATCCCAGCTACTCGGGAGGCTGAGGTAGGAGGATGGCAAGTTCAAGGTTAGCCTACACAACTCAGCAAAATCTCTCAAATTAAAAGGGCTCGGGATACAGCTCAGTGGTAGAGCACTTGCCCAGCATTTCTGAGGATCCTGGGTTCAATCCCAGCACTACAAAAGAAAAAAGTGTGTATGTGTGTGTATCTGTGTGTGTGTATGTGTGTGTGTGTACATATGTTATATATATATACAGACAATTTTTGTGTTATGTATCAGTTTTAATTAAAAAAAAAGAAGCAGCAAAGAATGAGGATTTTCCAGGATGAAAAAATATGAGTCCCTAATGCAATTTTACAAGACAGAAAAAAATTCCAGACCAACCCACAGGACACTAGCAGGCTGTTTGCTCTCTCCTTAGAAAAGAAAAGTGGGGTGAAGTCTGGCTTGTGTTTGTGTGACCAGGTCCCAGGGTCATGCCCTGTACCCTTCCCTGAGCTGAGCATGACCCCGAATGGGGACTCCTGGTGGTCTTTGCTTCATAGACCCTTGCCTCCAAACAGAATACCACAGTGACCCGAGGGAACAGGAGCTCTGTGAGTGACAGCATGAAGGACAATCCCCTCATGCAGTACTATGCCAGCATCTACGCCCTCTCCATGGCCGTCATGCTGATCCTGAAAGCCATTCGCGGAGTTGTCTTTGTCAAGGTATGCCATGGTGGTGGCCTCTGCAGCTCCTCTCCTTGGTGACTATGTGATCATGCTTGAGCATGGCATCTCTTGGGTCTGAGCACAGTGAGCAACCCTAACTGAAATGACCCGCACCCCGTCATCCTCAGCCTTTTCTCATTCATCACCTGTACCGCCTGTCCATTTGTGCTTCTGTGCCTTTGGGATTGCATGTCCTGCAGAGCCGCATCCTGCAGCAGTAGGAACTAAGGCTGCGCTGATTCCCGGAGTCCTGATCACTTTGTATCTGCTCTTCAGGGCACCCTGCGAGCTTCCTCCCGGCTCCATGACGAACTTTTCCGAAGAATTCTTCGGAGCCCTATGAAGTTTTTTGATACTACCCCCACAGGGAGGATTCTCAACCGATTTTCCAAAGATATGGATGAAGGTATTTCTCACCGATTCTTTCTTTTATGCTCTGGAGCACAAACTGGAACTCACTGTGCCTCCAGCCTTCCCACCTGATCCCCCAGACGGGCATCTCTATCTGCACGGAGATGCTGTGTTCTCACCAAGAACCTTTCGTCCCACTTCTCACTCTGCCCTATCTAACCTGACAGCAGGTTCAGAGGACTGAGTTAGAAAACAGGCTTTGGACAGCGACCTGAGATTCCAAAGCACATGTTTATTTTGAGGAAATGCTTTGATTCCTTGGTACCTCCTGATCTTCACTGGCCTCGCTCTGCAAGAAGCAGAGTGCTGAAGGGTTATGCACCTTATCCTCTTGCACACAGCAGCCCAGTGAAGTGGGTGTTGTTTCAGTCACTGAATACACAAGAAGGCTGATATCCAGAAAGGTTATTAGCCCAGGGTCATACAGCTGGCAGGTGACCAAGCTCATATCTTTTTGACCCAAAGCTGGTGTTTTTATCTTCTGCATGGAGGCTGTCTGCAGGTGTCTATATGCCAGTCAGTATGAAGCCATGGCCAGAGGTAACGAATCAAAAACTTCTGTTAAACACAACACATACATGGAAAAAAGAAAAAAGATAGTAACATGTCTGGGATTTGCATGAAGATACTTCAGCTAGGGTAGGGAGCAGGGTAGGGAGATAGCCAGAAAGAGATAAAGAAAATATTGAAATAATTAAAGATTATTTTGATTTTTGTATATGTTTAAAAGTACTCATGATGAAAAATTTCTTAAGTCATTGGTATTGGTAAGAATATAGATTATTGGGCTGGAGCGGTGGCTCAGCGGTTACGGCGTTTGCCTAGCTTGCGCAAGTACGCGAGTTCAAACACCAGCACCACCTACACAATGAAGTGTTGGAGCAACGAAAATCATATGAAAAACTAAATAAAATTGATTCTCTCTCTCTCTCTCTCTCTCACTGTCCCTCTTTCTTAGAAAAAAAGAATATAGATTATCTTGGGTTTTTTTCATATTTTACTTTGTAAAGGGGGGATTGTAAAAGGGTTAAGCAAAACAGTGAACAAAAAGAGGTGGTGGAATAGGAAGATCACTTAAATTTTCTCATTCCAAGAAAAGTTAAAGGAATCATGTTTCTAAGTTTTTCTTTGATAGGCTTTTTAAAGACAATATCACAAACTTCAGATGGAGATTTTTGTGGAGCCTCTTTTTACTTAAGTCCCACGAGCCTGACACTTTTTCTCCTATGGTTTTTGCAGTCGATGTGCGTCTGCCGTTCCAGGCCGAGATGTTCATCCAGAATGTTATCCTGGTGTTCTTCTGTGTCGGAATGATTGCAGGTGTTTTCCCGTGGTTCCTGGTGGCCGTGGGGCCCCTGGTCATCCTCTTTTCAGTTCTACACATCGTCTCCAGGTAAACAGGAGGTGTTTATGTCTGCCAGAGCAGGGAGGAGGCCAGAGTTGCTGGTCCCCCTCTGTGATACTGATCCCATTCTCTTTTCAGGGTCCTGATTCGGGAGCTGAAGCGTCTGGACAATATCACGCAGTCACCTTTCCTCTCCCACATCACGTCCAGCATCCAGGGTCTTGCCACCATCCATGCCTACAATAAAGGACAAGAGTTTCTGCACAGGTCAGTGCTGATCGGGGCCAAGGCCTTGAAGAAGGAGCCAGTATCCCAGCATTTAACAAGAATTTAAGGGGCCCTTCAAGGACAGAGCTTGGGATTATAAAGTTCCTTACTAGGGTTATTAGTGATTTAATGGAACAGTCTCTGATTAAAATTGAATTGCTTCAGTGGGCCTCTCCTCTGAGCAAATGAGAAGACAAAAACAGACTTGGAGTCTCTTGGCTTTTGCTCCTGAAAAACTGTATTTGGTGGAGTTTTTTTTTTAATAGTAAAAAGAAGTCATTAATATTACATTTGCATTTTATTAGGCCATCAATTATTGTTTGTTTATGAAATTTGAGTGTGTAGGTAGTCATTCCAGAGATCTGTATTATGAGATTGGAACAAATTAATTGTTCTCCAACGGAAGATTGGTGAAATAGCTATAGTGTGCCCATATAGTGGATTATTATGTGGCCATTAAAAAGACTGAGACAGCTCTATAGGTGCTGACATGATTGGCTGCTGAAAGAGGATATAGGGGTGTGCTACTTTTTGAGAATGTGTTTGCAACCTTTGTACATTTAGAATCTCTCTGAGAGGACACATAAGAAAGTGTTAGTTGCCTGGAAAGGGGAACTAGGTAGCTGGAGGATGAGCAAGAGAATAACTGACTTTTTTATAACTTTTAAACTTTCTAACTTGTGTATATATTACCTATTCAAAAAAAATTTTTTTAAATTACTGTAGCAAGGTTAGAAAAAATTATTTTCAAAATGTTAAATGACTCAAAAAATACTTTTTTTTAAGAGAAAAAGTTAATTTTTATTTTTTCATCTGGTTTTTGGTTTTCTTCCACTTAATTGTGTATGTGGTGCTGGAGATCAAACCCAGGTCTTCATGTATGGCAGACAAGTAGTCTACTGCTGAGCCACCTCTCCAACCCCCTTCCTAACTTTATTTAAAAAAAAAAGTGGAATATACTGAATATTTATGTGCATGTGGACATACACACAGCAAATTTAAGTGCATTGAAAAAGTTCCGGGAGGAGGAAATACAGCGTGTTAACTCTGGGTTGTTTTGGGGTTTTTTTTTTTTTTTTGTATTTTATTTTTTAAGAGAGAGAGACAGTGAGAGAGAATCAACTTTATTTAGCTTTTCATATGACTTTTGTTGCTCCGAGACTTTGCTGTGTACATGGTGCTGGGGTTTAAACTCACGTCCTCGTGCATGCCAGGCAAGCACTGCAACTGCTGAGCCACTGCTCCAGCCCCTTAATTCTTGTTTTAACTGGGTGATAACCAGAATTTACATTTTTCTCTTTTTTTATTGCATTTTCTAAATTTTCTCTAGAGAGTACATATTTTATTGTTAGGAGAAAAAGTGGATTTTTTAAACAAGGCACAGGTGCCTGGCCAACTCGCTGCTCAGGAGTTGTAGTTGTACATGATGCCCTGAGCCTGCAGATGGGTCTGATCTTCTAGCGGTCCTAGTGACTAATGGGATGCTTCCTCAGTGGCTGGGGCTACTAAGTCCTCTTGCTATGGTTCGGCTCACTGCTGCTAAGCTCTGTGGCCTTGGGATGCCCACTGGAGCCATCACACACCCTTGCAGCTTTTCACGTTCACGCTCAGAGTTTCTGTTTCTTGGCCTTAGACTATTTCTGTGGTTACCTTTATAACCTCTTTCTTTGAGAAAATGACCCCTGACCTGAGATACGTTTCTAAAGCTTAGCACAAGCTCCTTTATGGTCTCCATATTCTTCCGGTGCTATTAAGGTAAATGTTTCTCCCTAATACATTTCATATGGTGCTTTTTCTTTCCTGTTGTTTTGTTTTAATGTTAGAAAACCCCAAGTCCTCCTATGTGGAAGGCCTAGAATAACCTGCCCTCCTGAAGCTTCCATGTCATTCTCTCAGTTAGAAATAGGAAGTGTTTAAGTATTCATCCCGCATGCTGTGATTCCCTGAAGCTATGAAGCCATCCACAAGCAGTGTAGCATGGTACTGTATCTGCCCACAGGTACCAGGAGCTACTGGATGACAACCAGGCTCCTTTCTTCTTGTTCACGTGTGCAATGAGGTGGCTGGCTGTGCGTCTGGACCTCATCAGCATTGCCTTGATCACCACCACTGGGTTGATGATTGTTCTCATGCACGGGCAGATTCCCCCAGCCTACGCGGGTCTTGCCATCTCCTACGCTGTCCAGGTCAGTGTCTGGGCTCTGTGTTCACTTTTTTCTTGGCCTTTTATCTTTTCTTGTACCTCCCTGGGACCTTTCTCACTGGTGGCTAACAGGGTGCAGGCTCTGTTGCCACTACCACGGAGAGGCTCAGATACAAGTCAGAGGTCCAGAAGTCATACAGCTGCAGGTGTGCGTTACTGGATCTGTAAAGCTGACTAGCAGCACCCAAGTGCCACCTGCCTTCACTGAGCTGTGCAGTTGATGAGGGGCAGTAGTCACAGTCTTAACTATGAGAGAATGATAGGTCCTTGAAACCAGCTGCCCCACGGGCTCAGGTAGTTCTTACAGCTGAGTCACCAACCTCTGGATGAAGGAAATTCTCTTGCATTGCCAGGCACACATCAATAACGAATTCTCTGTTGGATTTTTGCTTTCCATTATCAGTTAACGGGGCTGTTCCAGTTTACGGTCAGACTGGCATCTGAGACGGAAGCGAGGTTCACCTCGGTGGAGAGGATCAATCACTACATTAAGGTCAGACTGCTGTAGACCTTTTAATGTGGTCTGACCCCTCCCTTATTTCCACAGATGGTGTGCAAGCAGGAGACTCATTTTCTCTGCTGTCTTACCCCACAGCAGAGGACCAGCAGCCTCACCAGCATGCTTGGAATGGAGAATAGAATACCATAAGAGCTTCTGAATATGTTGATAAATTATGTCCAGTAGAGAATTTAGGTTCATTAGCTAATTTCCAAAATGTTCAGAATTTTTCTATTTCAGTTGCGCTGACTGATAATAAGATTTTCCTTGTGCTATTTGAAATCATGTATCATTTAAATTCTTGGCCAGGGAAGCCCATCAGGATTCCCTATTGAACTTTTGGCAGAGACTAACATAGGCTTCATTCTGTAGTTTCGAAAGCTCCATAGATAATTCTAAACCACATTCACAGCTTAAGAAACCAGTAAATTGGGGCTGGGCTCAGCGGTTAAGGCACTTGCCTTGCATGCGCGAGTATGCGGGTTCAAACTCCAGCACCACGTACACAATGAAGTGTCTGAGCAGTGAAAGCCCACGAAAAACTAAATAAAAAAATGATTCTGTCTTTCTCTCTCTCACTGTCCCTCTCTCTTAAAAAAAAAAAAAAAAAAAGATTTGCTCCTACGTATGTGATTAAAAAAAAAAAGAAAAAGAAACCAGTAAATTTAAGCGGTACTGAGACTATCTAGTCTTCCCACCTTCCACCAGGAGCCCCTTCAGTCTTTCCCTGAGGAGGCATCTTGCTGGTTTTCCAGCTGGAACTCTAAAAGGAATTTTCTGCGGAAGGAAACAGAGTCATGAGTAGTTAGGATTCTCAAATTTAACTCCTTTCTCAAGAGTCACGTATTTTATGAACTTCCCTGAGACTAAAACAGTATTTTTGTCATTGTTGATACGGGAAGAATACATTCTGAATTCCAAATAATTCAACTTACATCATTTCAAAAAGCTACCCTTGCAGTTGAGCACTCAGTGTACCTAAACTACATTTCCTAGCAGAGACGTGCTTCCTCACTGATTTGACAGTGGACCTCATTCCTTATCAGGTATTTCTTAAACTTACAAATGAATATTCTCCTAGAGTCAGGCAGCTGTCTGATGTGTCTAGCAACAGCTGTTCCCTATGTTTAGCTAGTGCTGCTTTGCCCAGTGCTGTGGTCCAGTGAGGACCCATGTATGATCTGGGTGTGGAGGGTTGAGCTAATATTACCAGTGGTGACAGTCTCATACTGGAGAGGATGAGGTCAGTGGTGGTGCACAGTGGACCCTTCTGAGGACTGATTTCCCACTGCCAGTTCCTAACCTGAATGCCTGTCCCAACACCGTCTTTCCAGCTTGGAGGTTTAGACTTCGATCTCCACTGCCTCCAAACACGAGTCTTATGCCCTGCTTTTCCTATAAGGCTCTCAGCCCCATGTCTAATTGCCAGAGAGTAGTAGGACATGAAGTATGGCTATTGATAACCAAATTACCCAGGCAGCTACAGAACAGCCTTCTAAAGCTGGAATGGATTCCCAGGATCATCTAACACTGTCCCCACAAATTTCAGGTGACAAATTAAAATCTGGAGAGAAAAAGGGGCATGTCCAGGTCACACAGATGTGAGTAGCAAAATGGGATTTGGAATCTTTGTCTCCTGGATTCACCAAGATGTACCAAAATGCTAGGATCTGATCAGATGTTCAGAAAATGTTGGTTTCCTTACTTTAGGATTAATTTAGGCCAGTGGTGGTCAGATGGTGAGATCCTGTTTCAAATGGTATATGTTCAAAGAATTCTAATAAAAACTGTGGTTGAAGACGGACGAAAGCCCTTGTGACCTACCAATTAGGTTCTACCTAGGCCTCCAAGGAAGTATTGTGGGAGAATTCCTTAAGAGAGACAGCTGTTTGAAAACCAAGGCCCTCTCCAGGCCGCTGCTGCATAGTAGCCATTGGCACAGTAGCCAAGTACTCTGTCTAGTTTTGTGGTGGTGAGCATTTACTTCCCAGGCCTTCTTTTGTAGCAGGAGGTCAGGGTGGCAGCTGCCTATGTGTGGCCACTGTCACTGTCCTGTTTTTATGTCTCTATGACAAAGCCATGCTGCTCCTCAAAAATCTGCAGTCAGGGGCTGGAGCGGTGGCTCAGCGGTTTCGGCGCTTGCCTGGCAAGCATGAGGACCCGGGTTCAAACCCCAGCACCACGTACACAAATGAGTGTTGGAGCAACTAAGGCCATGTGAAAAACTAAATAAAGTTGTTTCTCTCTCACTGTCCCTCTCTCTTTAAAAAAAAAAAAAAATCTGCAGTCAGTCTGAACTGGCCACTTCTGTCTCCCCAGACTCTCTCCTTGGAAGCCCCTGCCAGAATCAAGAACAAAGCTCCTCCCCCTGACTGGCCTCAAGAGGGAGAGGTGACCTTTGAGAATGCAGAGATGAGGTACCGAGAAAATCTCCCCCTAGTCCTAAAGAAAGTGTCCTTCACCATCAAACCAAAGGAGAAGATTGGCATTGTTGGGCGGACAGGGTCAGGTAAGGATCGAAAAGGCCTCTCCAGAGAAGTTAAAGCAATCAGAACCCCGTTTTCAGTTAGTATTTGATAACTTACTGAAAATCACTTTCATCCCTGAGGACTGGATCCCTGTTGGATAAGTAATTCATTTCTCAGGCCCCTCCCAAACCAGCTTTCTAGGTTGGTCTTTTTGTTTGCTTTTTTATTTGTTTTTTCTTTATTTTATTGTTTTCTAGGTTGGTTTTTAACCCTGCTTTTATGACATTTAGGGCTTTCTCTAATTGTTAGAAGTCAAGTCTGTCAGAGCAGAACACTGCGAACACATAGCAAAGTACCATAGAAGACTCAAGTACAATAGTGACTCCCCTGCTGATACACTCTGGTGACATCTTAGTGGATGCCTTGTTGGGTTTTTTTTTCCTACAAACACATATGTTTAGAAAAATGTCATTTTACCCTGTTTTATGACCTCCTTTTAAAACTATCACTATTATCCCATGTTACTTAATGATCGCTCTGTAATGTAACACGCAGTTCTGTTTTATGGGTGCACCGTATGTGTATGTAACTAATCCCCAATTGGTAGGGGATTAAGGTTGTCGTCAGTTTTTCACTATCATGAATAGCACTGTGGTACACACATCCCTATTTTTTGAAGTCAGATAGTGTGAAGAATTTCAAGGACTGTGTGATAGGTTACTTCTTGTATAGCCTCATGTTTGTTGGGATCGTGTTCAACTCTAAATAAAAGAACCTGTGTTCTTTTTTTTCTTTTTTTTTTTTTT
>PVKS010014341.1:0-48620 GCA_004027875.1 Aplodontia rufa | reverse complement strand
AACCCCAGCACCATGTACACAACTGAGTGTTGGAGCAACTAAGGCCATGTGAAAAACTAAATAAAGTTGTTTCTCTCTTTCTCTGTCTCTCTCACTGTCCCTCTTTCTTTAAAAAAAAAAAAAAAAGAATTGACTTGAACACACTATGGGCCCTAATTACTGATTGAAAGAATTGCAAGAAATGAAGTATTTTGCCAGGCACAGTGACAATATGACTATGATCCCAGCAGCTTGGGAGGCTGAGGCACAATTAAAAGTTCTAAGCCAGCCTCAGCAACTTAGCAAGGCCCTAAGCCCCTGTCTCAAAGAACAAGAAGGGTTGGGGATGTGGCTCCGGGGTATGAGTTTAATCCCTGGTACAAAAAAAAAAAAAAAAATAGAAGAAAGAAAGAAAAGAACTGCTTAATAAAGCAAGGCTCTGGGAGTGTTTTCTTGTAATATTATTTACCTGGAGTATAACCTTGGAGTCTTATTTGCCTAAAACCATTTCCTAAAGAGAGTGTGGGCCTTACCCTTGGAAACGTGCCCACTCCCCAAAGTGAAAGGCTTTTTGTACAGCTATGTCTCCTGCTCAGATCCTCAATTTTTACAGAAAGACCTCAACCCCACACTGCATGATTGTCAGTTAGGGTATACTGATCTGCAATCAACCAGCAACATAGGACAGCTGTACTCGAGGCACTTGGGAAGAGATTTTGGTGTTCACTATGAACATCAGTCAAATCAAGGTTAATTGACATAGACACATTGAATTATTCAGAAAGAATTATACAGATGGCATGATATGGATGTGTATACAGTTGAGTATACATAGTCCACCCATTTCTGAATACTGTAAAAATCACCATGAACCAGATCAGTTCAGTATATCACATGGGGAGGGCCTCTTAGAAAAGAGCTCAAATGGTGCTTCGTCGTGATGGCTTTCTGAGAATCGGTATAAGAAACATGCTAAGGAACTTGTCATTACAGTTAGTATAATGGTAGAGCCAGGGACTGCAACACATGTTATAATAGCATCTTATTTAATTCTCACAATATATTTTTTATCTTCGTTTTACAAAGAGAAAACTGAGAGCTAAGTGAATTGCTCAAGGTTACATAGTAAGTGGCGCAGGGAGACTGCAAAACTGTGAAGCTGCGTCTAGATTCCTTCAGACTCTACAGATGTGATCAAGGATGTTGCCTCAGCCGCACCCCACACTCCTTTTATGATGACCCTGGGGAGAAAGTTCTAGCTGTGCTGGTACCCAAGATTAGTGATGCGTATAAATAATTCCTACATTAAATTTTTAGGGGTACTATGAGGTCTCTATCAGGAATGAGGGAAGATCACAGAAAAGCATTCTGTCCATTTCTGCAGAGTACTTTTAATGGAACAATTTTGTAACTGCAGGTTCAAGTCTCCATGATGTTCGATGGTCAATCAGCCGTGGAAGTGCACCCCAAAACCAGTGTGGATGACTTGAAAGCCTTCACGTCCCTAAGTCTGTACATGAAGCCTCCTATGAAGCAGCCAGAAATGGCTGGGACCTCAGATCAGTTTATCCTGTACCTCGGAAGCAAAAACGTAAGAGCATGAGGAGGGGATAGCATGAAAAAAGAAAGTTGCTTTTTTCTCTGCCTAAAACAAAGTTACATAGGAAAGCAAAAAAAATTCCCATTAGGGTAAGTCAAAAGGTGGAAATTATTTTAATGGCAGGATTAAAGTAGTGATTTGAGAGCAAAGTGGTTTCTTCTCTGAAAGGGATATTTCTGGGATTGCTTCCCATCATCAATCCCGTTAGTAACTTTGAAAAGTCTCAACGAAACATTTCAAAGGCCTTTAGAATAACAGCAGACTATTTATTCTTGCTGCTGAATCCTGTTTGAAGACACATAAGTATCAGTATTCAGGATGAGCTAGCTGACGTTAGCACACTTCTGGAAGCTACCAAAGCTCCACAGGCCTGCAGTTCCTTTTCCTTCTTGCTCATGATGTACTTAGAGCAAGCACAGGGATAGCAGTCTTGACACTGTCACAGGGAGGCTGGGAAGAAGAGCTGATGCCCAGTCTAACAGAAGCATTGGATGATAATTCAGGCCAGAAGGTGCTTGTATATGCCAAAGTACTAGGGTTGCTGATTGTGCTTTTTAAAATTAAAATGGATGATACTCATTTATATAAATTAAAAATATTTAAGTGACGTCTTTACATTTCAGGCCAAAAAAGAGTACATGGGTCTTGCAATAAAAAATGATAACCTAGTATATGTTTATAACTTGGGAATGAAGGATGTGGAAATTCCCCTTGACTCCAAACCCATCAGTTCCTGGCCTTCTTACTTCAGCATTGTCAAGATTGAAAGGTAAAATGAACCCATGACACGCAGCTTATATGCACATTTCATAAAAAATTTATTGAATACACTCACACTGTCTTCCTGTGGTTGTTTTAAATAGCATCTTCCTCCTTTTCCTCTTGCTCATTTTTCTTCCAATACTCCCATACTCCTCCCCAAACACCTTAGTGGAAAATAAAAATTTAGAAAAAATGGTCATCATTTCTAAATAGTAATCTGATTGCTGTATCTTTTAATGTGGTGAGCCCATGAATTAATCTGAAAAATGGAATGTCTTTTCCCCCTTCCCATTAATAACTAATATTCTATAACTGTTTATTAATGTGACAAAAATCAAATCAATAATTTTGTGATGAAGGGACGTTAACATTTTCACCTTAAGCATTTTCTACAATTTATCAGGCTAATAAAGAGAATAAAGAGTGCCTGTCCTTTCTCTCAACAGGGTAGGGAAACATGGAAAAGTGTTTTTGACAGTCCCAAGTCTGAGTAGCACAGCAGAGGAAAAGTTTATTAAAAAGGGGGAGTTCATGGGAGAGGACTCCTTGCTGGATCTGGACGCAGAGGACACTGTCTTTTATGTTGGCGGAGTGCCTTCAAACTTCAAGGTAAACTTCCAGCTACAGTTTGAGTTATTAAAAAACCTACAGTTTTATCCATAGGTGTTTAATGATATAGGGAGAAACCCTGATATCATTTTAAGATTTTAGCTCAGCAGGTACTAGAATTCTGTGCCAGGATCTATAAATATCTGCCAGTTATATTTTCAGTGTCAAATGCTTTCAAGCTTTGGCTTACACTTGAAGATCAATTAATTTCATTCTGATATGTGTAAAGATAACTAAGATTATCCCCACCTGCTGCAGTAGTTTCTGTGCCTTATGGTGTCACCATGATTTGGATCTAGTCTTCAGCTTTGCACATGGCAATTTCAGAAACACTGTTATCTCATCAGTTACAGGCAGGAGATAAATTATCTGGGATGAGAGAGAATGGGGTCTAGGAGAGAATATGACACCTGATGACAGGTGGATAAAGCAAAGGCCCAACAAGACCGAAAGTCAATCTAGGGTTTCCATTATAGGACTATGGCTTACTACTTATGTACACATTATTGAATCTCTCTGAGAATTACTTTCCTTCTTTAAATGAAAACAGGAGCACCTACCCCACAGAGCTGATCATGATTTTTGTCATGAATTCACTGTCCCATATATACTGTGTTCATTGTCTCTCTTCAGCAAATCTCACCTTCTCTGCTAAGATCTGTATAACTGACAGATCACTGCTTAGCTAGATGATTTGTCACAGAGTAAACACAAACTCTGGTCAAGAAAGATATGTGTATCAACAGGAAGGTCCCCCTTGACGTGTGCTTAATTTCATTGCCTGCTCTGTGTTATTGGGGTGAAACTTGATTATTAGTTAATTGACTTTATCTGTCTGTTGCACAGCTCCCAGCCAGCTTAAACTTGCCTGGCTTCGTTGGCTGCCTAGAGTTGGCCACTTTGAATAATGACGTGATCAGCTTGTACAACTTTAAGCACATATATAATATGGATCCCTCCAAATCAGTGCCCTGTGCCAGGTAAGAGACAGTTAAGGGTGCCAAAGGATTTGATAAGGGAGACCAGCAAGCATGATAAGTGTGAATCAATATGCAGGTTCTCAAACTTTTCTTTGGGGAAACAGTTGTGAAACTGCACAACAGTCATGCCTGCAAAAAGAAAAAAAAATCTGTTGTATTTTTTTCTCTGCCACGGAGATAAATACAAACTAGTATCCAAAGTGTTCACTTGTTTGAAGCTATGATGTAAGATTCCAGAGACCTCAGTTGTTTTAGTATATGGAGTGGAGAAGAAATCCATTAAAAATTTTTGTTTGGCTTAATTTATGAATACTTTTTCATGTGGACAACAGGACTTCACTTAAATGTCCGCAGAATATGTTCTGAAAAGGATCTTACTTGAAAAGTCTAACTGAAATTGTAATGTTCATCTGAACCTGCACTGCCATTTCAGAGACAAACTGGCCTTCACCCAGAGTCGGGCTGCCAGTTACTTCTTCGATGGCTCTAGTTATGCCGTGGTGAGGGATATCACAAGGAGAGGGAAGTTTGGTCAGGTGACTCGCTTTGACATAGAAGTTCGAACACCAGCAGACAGCGGCCTTGTGCTCCTGATGGTCAATGGAGTGAGTAAAAATAATTTGTCCTTTATTTCCTTTGCTCTCTGCAATTCATATTTCCACAACCTTCCCAGGTTGTGCGTGTCATGCCACAAACCAAATTTCTAGTTCAGAAAACAAAATCGGATATATTTTTCTTCAGGGAAGTTATGACAGCAATAAATAAAAGCATCCCTGGGTATTTTTTTTTTTAAGAGAGAGGAAAAGAGAGAGAGAGAGAGAGAGAGAGAGAATCAATTTTATTTAGTTTTTCACATGGCTTTTGTTACCCAAGACTTCGTTGTGTACACGGTGCTGGGGTTTGAACCCACGCACTCACGCATGCCAAGCAGGCGCCGTAACTGCTGAGCCACCGCTCCAGCCCCACAAAAGCATCCTTGGAATGCATTTCCCTGGACCACACTTTTCACGTGTATTAACTATGCTTAATACACGGTGAGAAAAAATCAGCACCAAGATCTAGGACTGCAGGATGTCTGCAGAAATTTCACGGTGGCCTTCTAACCTTTCCAAATCATATACTTTAACTGTATTTTTTAAAACCAATTAAAATAAATGATACAGACATACTATATACAGCTATAAGTCTATCATGAAACATTTAAAGCTAGTAATTAAAAACAAACTATATAAAGATAAAATGTTACATAAAAATAGATGAGATATTTAAAACAGTGAAATAAAATGAAATTAATATTTTACCAAAACACTTGCTCACACTAAAAATTGTTAGTAGCAATGTGAGTGAGAATAATGTAATTAAATATGCTGAAGATTTTTCAAGTCTTGTTAAATTATTTGTGATACAGTGATTCAGAAGTCTTGTCCTGAACCCAGTTTATTTCAATACTAAATTTTATTGACTGTCATAACTGGATAAAATACCTCACAAAATAAAAAATGTGAGATGTGTATCATTAGCTGTGCCTACTAAATCACACACAGTTTTTCAATTTCATGCACCAGTTGGCAAAGGCAATCTTTGAAATTTGGTTGGTACATTTTCTCTTTCCTTATGTCAGTTCTTACAAGCTAATCATATATCCTTTCATTTTGCAAACTTTAATAAAAGAATTCAAAGGCATTGAAAATCTTCATCTGAAAGATTTTCAAACAAATTTGAAATTTATCCACACAAATGTTTTAATAGTGGAGACATGAGAGCTTTTTAATATAAAGTTATTATCATCAACAAAATCATTTAACAGAAAAATTTCAGTGTATTTAGTTTTTAAAAAAATAATGAGGTTTCACACTACTGGAAGACATTTGTCATCACAAAGTTCAACAAATTTAGAATAATTCAATTTTTTACCAAAAAAAGTGTAAATGTCTTTAAACGTAATTGTTTTTAGTAATTTGCAGGAAGTAATCAGTAAACATCTGTGTCCCAATATATTTTTACATCACTCTGTATCTAGATAGAATATTTATAATATTCTATTATTGAAGCCATATCACCCATAAATCCAATAAATTAAATAAATTATAATAGACTAGAAGTGAAAATGTGGGTGAGGGGCCACCTTGAACTCTTTAAGTGTGGAACCTTCCTCAGGAAGACTCACACACCACATGAATTCTACGAAAGTCTGCTAAAATAATGAAATGTGGGTTGAGGGTCAATAATTCATTCATTAAATATTGAGAATGATTTTCTTTCTGAATGTTAAATTTTAAGTGAGTATAAATAGCAGTTCAAATGTATTTTTCCCTGAATCCTGGTGGATTATTTTCTATATTACCAGGATCTCCATTCAGATCACTTTCTGTAGAATGGGTACTTTAGGACAATACTTTATTTTCAAATCCTTTGAATTATTTTATTATAAACCATCCTCTGAAACTAACAAGCCTGACCACTAAATGATTTGAATGCTACAAAATTACTTTAGTTCTCAAACATCATGTGGTCCAGGTGCATAATAATTCCATATTTACTTGTATAATCCAGTGATTAAAAATAACAGAAATAACTTTGTCTTATATTAGTATTCATTGATATTTTAGAGGGATTCTTTTCAGCATACCTTCAAATTTTTCAGTATTACAAATTTTCATCTTAAAATGAATGCAGCTGGGGCTGGAGCAACAGCATGGTGGTTATGGCGCTTGCCCAGCATGCGAGAGTACACAGGTTCAGACCCCAGCACCTTGTACACAACTAAGTGTCAGAGTAATGAAAGCCATGTGAAAATTTCAATAAAAATTGATTCTCTCTCTTTCTCTCTCACTATCCTTCTCTCTTTAAAAAAAAAAATGAATGCAGCAATGTCTTTTGGCCTTATGGTTTTCAAAAGCTGCTTAGAGACAAGGCAGTTGAATAAGCATAGTATATTCTACTGTTTTGAAAACTTTTTAAAGATCAGTGATACAGACTTAAAAATACATCCGTTAGTTTTTAAAGTAGAATAAAAATATAAGAAGATTGCTATTTTAAATTGCATATCAATAACACTTGTATGTTAGTATGAGAAATAAAAAGTGGATAAGGAAGTAGTTATTTTTATTTCATAGTAAGAATTTCACGAGACTTCCTTAGAATTCAAAATTTTTCAATATTAAAAAATAGTGTTATTTCTCAAACTCAGTTAAATCGGATTCTGCTTTCATAATAGCAGATCTCCCATCTTACAACTTCTTTCTCTCTACAGAGTATGTTTTTCAGCTTGGAAATGCGCAATGGTTATCTACACGTGTTCTATGACTTTGGATTCAGCACTGGCCCTGTGCATCTTGAAGACACATTGAAGAAAGCCCAAATTAATGATGCAAAATACCATGAGGTACAATAGTTGTAGTTTGGGTGGTTTTAGTTTTGGTTTGGGGTTTTGTACCTAGAGCTATTGATCTCATCAAACCATCAAATGAGACATATAAGACAGTAATTAAAGTGAACACTTTCACATCTACAGAATGACCGGAGAGCCCTCATCTACTCAACTGCAGGAAAATATTTGCTTTAAGTGAATGAATGACTGTTTTGTCTTATTGACATTTCTAATAAAAGAGTCACTGAAAGATTCCTTTTAATTACTTAATTGACCAGAAGACTCCTATTAACCTTAAGTAACTTTACTTTAGTAGCACTCCTATAGAGTCCTATCCATTTGTTGAACATGCTAAAATGTAGATACAAAGCCATTTTTTCCTTATACTTTGAGCCCCACTAAATGTAAAAAGAGTACAGTGAACATAGAATTTCATTTTAAGCCTATTAGCTAGAATTTAGAAAATACTTTTTTTCCTTAAAAGAGAACCCAATAAGTCTTGAACCAGATTTACAATCTACTGAAAATTTACCACATCAATTTTCATTAACAAGCATTTTAAACATATAATTAAATGAAGCAGATACAAAGCATAATATCTTTTAATTTGAACCACAACAGAGGGGGCAGGAGACATATTTTCTCTTTTAGTTCAAAGTGCATACCTTTCATGAGGATGGATTACAATAAAAGAAGATTTTAACTATTTCTCTAAGATATTTGCATATTCATTAAACTGCTATGTCCAAAAAAATCACACCTATTAACATTCAGTCTCATCCAGAGGGCACCCAACTGAAAATGCAACAGTGGTCACAAAGACAGGCGCGTAGGGAAAATAAGGAGCTGTTCAATGGGTACAAAGTTTTAGTTGTGCTAGATGAGTAAGTTCTAGAAATCTGCTGAATAACATGGGGCCTATAATTAGCAATAATTCAAAATTTGTTGCTGGGGTTGTATCTCAGTAGAAGAGCACTTGCCTTGCAAGCATGAAACCCAGTTGTTAAGAGGGTAGATCTCACATTAAGTGTGCTTCACACACACATACACACACACACACACACACACACACACACACACAAACTGGGGGGAGCACAACTTTGGGAAGTGTTGAATAAGCCCATGACCTTGGTTGTGGTAATGCTCAGATAGGTGTTTGCATATATCCAAAATTCATCAAATTGTATACAGTAAGTATGTGTAGTTCTTTGTATATCAATTATGCCTCAATAAAGCTGTTTAAAAAAAACAGGAGGAGGAGGAGGAGGCTACTGCTTATAGTTCTTTCCAAAATCCCCTTAGAAGGGGCAGGAGAAAATAGGTCTCATGGCAAAATTTTGCTTCAGTCAACTCCTTCTTTATAAGGCATCCTTCCAGAGGAAATGAGGACTGCTGATTATAAAGTGTTTTCATATCTTTGAGTAAGAAAGGAAAACCTGGTACCTATTTTGTGAACAAACAAGGACAAGGACAAGGAAGACCAGCTGTTACAGTCAGTATAATTGTTATACATAGAAGTCTTCAAAAAGCTGATTATTAAACAATTTGTCAAGACTTTCTGTATTATTTCTCCCAGATCTCAATCATTTACCACAATGACAAGAAAATGATTTTGGTAGTTGACAGACGACATGTCAAGAGCATGGACAATGAAAAGATGAAAATACCCTTTACAGATATATTCATTGGAGGGGCTCCCCCAGAAATCTTACAATCCAGGCAAGTTTTTCTTTCGTTAAATAGTTGTTTGTTCCTTATGATGTGCTGGTGGGTATTCAATATACATAAGAGGTCTAGTAACAGGTGTAAGCATCCCTACTCTCTACCTTTACATGCATATCCAGGTGCAGGCACACATTCATGCACCTGCAGGCCCTCTGCAGCCAGTCCTCATGACCCCCTTAAATTAGCATCATGCAGATGTAACTTATAGGTCATTTTAATTATTTCATTAATCTTAGAACATATTCTAATGTAATATTTCTCTTTGACAAGAACAGAACATGTACATTATATTAAGACAAAAGAGCACTGTGTTGAATTACTTTTGGTAAAACTTAACTGATTCTGAACTCTCCAATAACATCTGAGCATGCTTATCTTCAGATTACCCAATGTGTTGTGGACTATGTACAATGAAATGTTATTCTAGTTTATTCAAAAATTCACCTCTCTTAGTGTAGTCAGTTAATGGAATCAGATGCTGTAAAACTGAGAAACACTTTAAGATAATCCAATATTATGGTTCTTGTTATAATAACATGGAGAGTTTTTATCAATACTGTTGTCCATGACCACTGTCCAGAAATTCTGATTGTTCCAGGTTAAGTTCCCAATATTTTATGCATTAAGTTGTTTTGACTCCAAACAAAACTCCTCAATAGGCAAAGATTAGACATCACTGTGTGCTTGTCAAAAAAAGCTTGAGAACATGAATGATTATAAAGCCATTATAAATTACTATAAATAAACTCAAATTCCATAGCCTACATGCACAAGATATTATCATCATCATCACCATGGCCACATCAGTGAAGATTGCTTTTCTTTTCCAGGACCCTAAAGACACATCTTCCCCTAGATATCAACTTCAGAGGATGTATGAAGGGGTTCCAGTTCCAAAAGAAAGATTTCAATTTACTGGAGCAGACAGAAACCCTAGGAGTTGGCTATGGCTGCCCAGAAGACTCTCTTGTAAGTACCATTCAGTCAAAAGCTTTTAAATAAATAGACACAAAATCTCAGAAGCTAGAAGAGTCCCTTTCAGCTTTTCTAGGTGCATGTTGGGTTCCTTTCTGACAGTAGCAGAAAGCTGGTGGGGCTCCTCTACAACTTATGCCGTTGCTTTAGGTTTTAGTGGGTGGGGCATCCAAAGCCCAGGGAGGCTGCTTGAGCATCACCAATCACTCAGAATGGAAGAAGTGAAGAACTTTCTAACAGAAACCCCATCCATTAGGAAAATGCAGAAGAAAGGCTGGTATGCCTGAATTCCAGCACAAACCATAATTCAAAATCTGAATTACTTGTATAGAAACTTTGTATATGAGAAATTACCATAATATGCATTTCACAATTATAAAAACACTATGTCCACTTTTGTTGGCACACAGATATCCAGAAGAGCATATTTCAATGGACAGAGTTTCATTGCTTCAGTTCAGAAGATATCTTTCTTTGATGGTTTTGAAGGAGGTTTTAATTTCCGAACATTACAACCAAATGGATTACTGTTCTATTATGCTTCAGGGGTAAGTATTTGCTTTTCCCTCAGGAAACTTCATGATAACTGTTTTATCTATGAACAAATTTGTATTAAAAGTGAGTTCTGATTCAGATTTAGACTTAAACATACACATGCAGAACGTCTCATTTCGGACATTATATTACCCATATTATACATCAGGAGTTCTTAACCTGAGGTTCATAGACCCATCCCTTAAGGGTTGATGGAGGGAATTCAAGGAGTCTGTGGATGTGGATAGAAAAAATTATATCTTTATTTTCTGTAACTGAAATTTATCTTTTCCTTCGATTATGAACATGGCAATAAGCCACAATGGTATTAGCAGTACCTGTGACTTTGTCATTAAAAGAAATCACAAATATTTTTGTTTCACATTACAATTGTAACATATTAACAAATATCATTTTTGCTCATTTCTACTTCCAAATTATAGAAATAATTAGGTCTTCTACTAGATCTTATTATTTAATACCTTAATGAAGAAATGTATATATATTCCCACATATATATTACTAGAATATATCTATTGATTTCATATTTTGAAAGCTATTTAAAAATTTTATTTTCCTTTCTTCCTGAATATTTTCTTATGCATTTTAAAAAATTATTTTATGAGGAAGTTCATATATATCGCCAAACTCCCAAAAGCATTGATGGCACAAAAAATACATGTTAGGAACCTCTGTATTTTATGAAGAAATACATTTGTGATTTAATTTGTAAGAATAGAAAAAGAGCATAAATACTTCCCTGTTTTTTAATTTTCTATAATACACTTAAGTTTAGTATAAAGATATTATTTCAGTGATAAAATTAAAATGTATAGAGGTTTAGTGACCGTAAGCTCAATTGATGTATCTATTTGGAAGTGCTCGCAATAATATGTCTATTAATGTTCCAGTTCATAATTTTTGAAAGCAACTTTATATCTGTAACTTTCACATCCAATTTAATCTAAATCAATAGCATCTGTGAGAATTTTTCTAAAGCATTTTGTTGGACTTTTGCCCCCAAACCTGCCTCAGATTACCCTGATTTAGTTAAAAAAAAAAAAACAGTTTGAATTCACGAAAAGTAGTCTGTTTTTGATAGAATGCAAAGGATCTGTGCACAGAGGGTTGACAAGAGAAGTAGGTGCCCCTATAAGGAAGATTATTACTTGCCAATAATTTAAGACAAGCAGCAAGCAAATTCAGAAAAAAAAAGTAACATCTGCTTTTTGAAATTTCTCTCCTGCCTCTATAGGTTAAAAAAAGTGAAGCATTCAAAAAACCAAACTAGCAACTTAACTCTTACCTAGTTGTCTAGCTACATCCTGAAGGAGATTCAAATATTGACCCTTTGAAAGGAATTAAATGAGACTGATAGAGTAGGAAAGCCTGAATTATAGAAAGAAGTCTGGCCTGAACAAATCTCCAACATTTTCAGTTCAAAATATAGGAGTATCTTTTTTTTTCCATTGAAACACACCTAAATTTTAATGACACCAATACAAGTAAAAGTGGGTTTGTTGTTGTTATTCCTTAAAATTATTGTGCAAGAAAATTCCCCTTACACTGGCTATTCCTACAAGCAACGCTATTACATCAACGTTGAAAATGTGCCCATTTTTTGGGTCCCTGCATTCCCTACTTAAAAACCTGTGCTTGCATTTCAGTCAGACGTGTTTTCCATTTCGCTGGATAATGGTACTGTCACCATGAATGTCAAGGGCATCAAGGTTCAGTCGGTAAATAAGCAGTACAATGATGGGCTGTCCCATTTCATCATAACATCTGTCTCACCCACAAGGTACAGCTCCTCACCTTAAATTCTTCCACTATATGTCTTTATTTATAGGACATGATTCTGTCAAGTGCTACTGTGAATAACAGGCTATTCTATTGCTTTTCTAGTGTTAAAAAAAAGGTGAAGGAAACAACTTACTTTCTTTTAAAAAAATTGCTATTACTTTTCAAGTCATGTCAATAAATCACCATAAAGTTACTTAAAAGACATATAAAGGATTTCTTCCAATAAAATGAGCAGATAGACTTTTCGAGGGCATTGTCTATGCATGCTACAAACTGAATGGATTGCAGTGTGCTGCACATACAAGAAACATGGCAAATATTGGTGTTGTTTAGATTTTAAATGGACCAATTGAGGATTCTACATTTGTGACCACATTTTAAAAGCTCTGGCTTTACTTTAAGTTGCATAATCTTATATTTCTTTTTCATAACAAGAAAATTTTTGAAATAGGACACACCTCTGTTGTAGTCTGCAGTTAGTCTCTGTCCACTCCTGTTGTTTTGATGTCCACTCATCAAAAGAAAACATTAGTAGGCATTTTCTAGACTCCATCTCCAATAAAGACAAAACTACCCAGCAAAATACTTTGCAATAAAAATGATCTCCCTCAACTGTGATTAAATGATCACCATAGGGTATGTTCTTTTGTTCTCCTCCAAAAAAAAATAATGTGAATGGTTAATAGTCTGATCTTTTTGCTCTAGAAGTTTAAATTCCAGTGGTTTGGAGGGTCTTTTTTGCATATAGAAAGTTTCAACTATTTTGTCCTGGACCTCATAAAGAGCCTGTCAACTCTGTCTTTTCATTAACTAGATGATAATTCCATGACAAAGCCTGCTTATTTAATCTAGAGCGGAACTCAAGGTAAAATGGAAGCTACGTGGTGTATAAAAAAGCTTTTTCTTTTGCAGATATGAACTGGTAGTAGATAAAAACAGACTTAGGAATGAGAATCCTACCAAAGGGAAAGCACAACACACTCAAGCAGATGAAAAGAAGTTTTACTTCGGTGGCTCACCCATCAGTCCCCAGTATGCTAACTTCACTGGCTGTATAAGTAATGCCTACTTTACCAGGTATAATATTTCTATTACCAATGAACCTATACAACTGATTTTAAAAGACCAAGACAATAGTGAAAGTATTTACATAATTAAAGCTGAGAAGTGTGAATTTGATCAGAGGCACTGGAAGGTAGTAACTAAAAGTTTATGTATGGGCTAGACTGGTGGTGCAGTGGTTATGGCACTTGCCTGGTATTTGCATGGACCCAGGTTCAAACCCCAGTACCACATACACAACTAAGTCTCAGAGCAACAAAAACCTCAAGGTGAAAAACTAAATAAAACTGATTCTCTCTTTCTCTCTCACTGTCCCTCTCTAAAAAATTTAAAAATAAAAAAAGCTTGTGTGTGCTTGAGCAAATTACATGCTTCGATTTGTGTGTAGGTTTGTTTTTTTTTTTTACCCTATAATTTCTGTATGACTCTAGCTAAGTAAGCTTTCATTTTTTCACTGCAAAATGCAGATAACAATTGTAACTCATTTGGTAAGCTTATCATACAAAATAATTGAGATAATACACATAAAGCACCATGCACAGCCCCTGTTGTACAACAATCTATAAATATTAGATGCAATTATTTTATACTTATTAATGGTGTACTAAATAGTAATATACCAAAATCCTTGTTCAAAGTTTAGAAAGTCTTCTAAATTTAATGCATGATTTTAAACAAGGCCATTGATCTAGACCTTTAACAAAGGCTCCTTGAGTTCAAGAACAAGCAAGGGGGGCTGGAGCAGTGGCTCGGTGGTTATGGCACTTGTCTGGCATGTGCAACTACACGGGTTCAAACCCCAGCACCCACGTACACAACTAAGTGTCAGAGCAAAGAAAGCCATGTAAAAAACTCAATAAAAATTGATTCTCTCTGTCTCTCCCTCTCTCTCTCACTGTCCTCTCTTTAAAAAAAAAAGAACAAGCCAGGGAGTACTTTAGCACAGACTAAGAAACACAGAAGTGGTCCCCGTCATCCACAGTGTGGTGAGGGAAAAGATGTTCTTTAGTCATAATGTGTGCTGCCAGGCACATAGTTATTAATTAATTGGCTGAATGACAATTTCAAGGATTCTGGACTGGTATGTGCCAGCACCATGTACACAAACCCCAGCACCATGTCCACATGAAAGGTTGGAGCAACGAAAGCCACATGAAAAGCTAAATAAAAAATTTATTCCCGTGGGTTGGGGATTTAGCTCAGTGGCAGAGCGCTTGCCTAGCACGCCCAAGGCCCCAAGTTCAGTCCTCAGCCCTGAAAAAAAAAAATTTATTCCCTCTTTTCCTTTCTCTCACTGTCCCTCTCTCTTAAAAAAAAAAAAAAAAAAAAAAAGTGACAAATAAAGGAACTATCACACCCAAAAAAAATTTAATTGCCAGAGTTCTTTGACTGTCATAACTTTCATCATATAATTAGGAACAATATTTTTAAGGCTATTTTTTCCTCTGTTACAAATGCAGGTTGGATAGAGATGTGGAGGTGGAGGATTTCCAGCGGTATTCTGAAAAGGTTCACACGTCTCTTTATGAGTGTCCCATTGAGTCTTCACCATTGTTTCTACTTCACAAAAAAGGAAAAAATTCCTCAAGGCCCAAAACAAGTCAGAATAAAAAGGTAAAAGATCATTCTTTGCAAATTTTCCGCTTGCCCTCATATTCCATGCACCCAACTCTAGACATGGCTGCTTTATAGCATTTACTCTAGTCTGTGACTATGTACATATGAAAGATAGGATTCTTGCAGTACCAAATATTCCAGTTTACTGGCTTTGCTGCTCCCACTCTTATTCCCAACAAAATATGTTGAGTCAGTTGTTTACTCATACTTCCAACTACTTTTCGTTGTTAAAATTGTCCTGTTCTTGATAATTTGCATATATATTTATTGTTTAGTACTATAATTCTTTAGTATCCTTTGCTTTAGTTGCAATACTCTCAGACTTTTGTCACAATTGTGGAAATTATTAAAATCTGTGATCTTACTCTTATTTTCCCCTCCTTCCTTGACCTTTAAACTTCAACCACTCATGTGCTCAGGTGATATATGACTCTACATCAAAAACTTAAATTCTGAAATTCCACCCTCTGACCTATTCTTTCTCATTCATTTACTCCTAGTATGCATGTTACTTGCCTTCATTACAAATGAAATCCCGAATTCCTTCTCATTCTCCCAATCAACATTCCCCATTCTTTTCACAGTCTAATTTTAACAATGCACTCAGATGTCAGTTGTTCCAGGGCTGGCCCAAGTCACTATCATCTCTCATCTGAATTACCACAATAGCCTCCAAACAACACTTCTGCCTTATTTCCTGAGAGTCTACTCTCGACAACACTTTATAAACCATATAAACCATATCATGTTGCTCCTCTGCACTCAGAATAAAAGTCCCTATCCCCACAATTTATAAGAGGCCTGGTGCGATCCATACCCCTTTCCCTTTCTGAGTCCATCTCCTACTTGCACACCTCTCTCACTCTGATGCCCATACTAGCCTCTTGACTATTACTAAAATGGGCCACATGTACTCCAACCTTAGGATCTTTATTCAAGATCCATTCTTCCCCCAAATATCTACACAGACAACCTCTAGGGCCCCTCAACTCCTGACCTCTTGTTTACTACCACAGCAGGCCTCCTGCCTCCTACCAGCATCCTTTGCCTTTCTCTATTTGTTCTTTTCTCCATAGTGAAGAATATAGCTACCAAACAATGTAGCTACATGAAGCTTGTTAGACGTAGCTTTAATAGCTACCAAGAAAAACCTAGGACCTTTGGTTTAATTTTTTTCAAGGATTAAAAGGGTTGGTTTCATAATTTTTGTAATCAATTCCTAATATTCCATTTTATGCATTGTTATAATTCATTTAACCACTAATAGACTTTCTGTTGTTTCCAGTTCTCTGTTTTTATGGATAAACATACTTGTACATAAATCTTTGGGTATACTGCTGAATAAATATTCGGGGATGGATTCCAGGAAGTAGGATTATGAGATATAGGCAAATTACTTTCCCAAAAGCTAACACTGATTTATATTTCCCCACAGGTATTTGAGAATAGCTGTCTTACCAACTATGTCACAGGCTTAAATTTTTTCATAGTTTGTATATTTCAAATTTAATTGGTGAAGCAATTTCTCATTTGGTTTGTAATGTAATAATGAGTATTATGTACTGCAGTAGACATTACTGTGGGGTTTCTAGCTAACCTGTCTGTTCCCCAACAGATTCTTTACCCACAGGGTAGGTTCTGTTTTAAGGGTGTGACGTCACCTCCCTGGATATAGATAATTGAACTAGTGGAGATCATGTGAACTAAGCTGGACTTGAGATTCTCTTCCTTGGAAACTTAGAACCTAGTACACCTGCTTGAGCTAATGATTGAAGAAAAACACCCGTAAACCTGAAAGCTCTAAGTTAATAATGCACAGAGAAAGAAAGCTGCTTTCTAGAAAGAATGAGAAGGAAATTGTCCTATAGAGAAGGAAGAATGAAAGCAGACACTCTGAGAGACAAAGCTTACATACCAGACACCTCCAGAAAGGGAATGCTCTGGTTCTTTTTAGCTTTCCATTTTCTGTTTCTGGCCCCTGGTGGGATCCTGCTCTACTGTCTTATCTCAGATTGTGGGATTGTGTAAGACAGCCCCGTATCCTTACAACACATTGCCATCTTTTTCTTCAGTAGCTCAACTAGCTGTTACCTCATACCCAAAAAAAAAAAAAACCTTGCTAAACTGAAATTAGTACCAGTGGATTTGTAACAAATAGGCCCTCAGAGAAAAAAATTATACTGGCTAAGTCAGAATCATTGGGATTTAGTGATAATCTTCATACATATAACCATGTTTACTAAACAGAACCTCTGTAGTTTGAGCAGTGAAGTATTAAGTTATAACTTGTCTTTTTGGTCAATATTAAGAGCAAATAGCCACAAAAGTTATGAGTATCTGGTTACCATACAGAACGATACCAGAGTTTATTCATTTTGGCAGTAGACAAAAGACAGATGCTACTTAGAATATGCATTCCTACACTGAGGCAGAGTAAGGAAGGCTGGCCAATTGAGACTCCATGGTCCAAATAGCCCCATGCTTTTGCTAAGCCTCTGGGATCTCACTCACTGTTTCATCTTCCTAAGTGATACATTAGTCAGGGAAGAGTGAGATCCTCTCCGCCAAAACAGAAAGAATAGGGAGCACCCAGAGTTGGGGAAAGTCCACAACCTCTACCAAACCTGGACTCTTATCCTTCCCTTCAGATCCTGTGCAAAGCATATCAAGCTGAGCCCCTCAATGAAACAAAGGTTGTCATATTTCCCGTTATAATATTCCGCTAGGATCGGAATCCAACATGAGTAAGGAAAAAAATTTCTCAAGATATATAGAAGGAAGAAGTTTCCCAGTACCCCACTCCAGCTTGTTGTGCAATTTATGGTTTGCAGCTAGAGATGTTATTTAGAAGTGAGGGCCTAGACCAAAAGCTATTGATAACAGGGTATATTTCTTCCATCCAAGAGAGAAACCATACTTCTGTAGCAGCGAATTAGTTTTTGAGTCCTGACAGCTAAGGGAGTAAGGAAAGAGGGGAAAGTAGAACCAGATGGGCTTTCCTTTAGGATGTGTGAGTCTGTGAGCACCACCTCCCTTTCTCCAACCTAACCACCGCTGCAAGAGTACACACTGCCAGAACCCAACTAGAGGAGCCATTGTACCAGGGTAAAGTCACTGGCTCAACTGCTCTGCCCTTTAATTAACCTGCTACCATATCTAAATTTTGAGAATAATTCTGGGATTTGGCTAGAACACTGAATTTTTTGGAGGTTTAAATTTTTGCTCATATGAGATTAGGCATTTTATTATCACTTTGTTCCAATCTGCATTATATCTTCCAGAAATTTCACACCACTTTGTTCTGCTAGTGAAAACCCTCCTAGATTTCCAGAACAGCTGTGGCTTTATTTTTATAAGGTTAGGTCTTTTGACATTTCAGTGGGAATTAGGGATGGGGGGAGTGAAATGTGCATAGAATCCTCTTTCCTTATCTAACCCTATCTCTCATCCTGTCTCTTGCTGTGTTCTCCAGTCCTCCCTGCAGCAAACATTCCCTCTCCTTATCAGGCCAGCCTTGCCTGCAAGCCATCTTCCTGAGTGGGTCAGATCTGGCCATTCTCTGCTTCTAAAACCTGTGTGCCTCCTCATCACCTAAAAAACAAAACTCAACCACTGTCACCTAATATCCTTTATATCTGCCACCAATGTGTTTTCTAATTGCTAATTAAATACCTGTTCTCCAAACTGATTTTCAGTTCCTTAAAAAACAGAAATCATTTCTCACCTTTCTATTCCCCACCATGTACCACCCATGGAAGGCATGAGAAAACAATGAGTCCTTTCCCCTCCACTTTGGCCACTTGATAATAAATATTTGCTTGAATAAGTGAATAAATGATTGAATATTTATATTTACTTTTATTTCAAAAATTAAGACTAATCATTAAATATTAGACTATAGTTTTATAACTTTAAATTTTAACATCAGCAGTGCTATTTGAAGAGCACAATATAACGTTTAAGTTCTTCTGTTTTTATTCTGTCACGTAAAATTTTGCCACATATCCTATCACCAAAAATATTAAATGTTTTAAATATGTTGTAAAGTGGAGCTGGAGCTGTGTCTCAGCGGTTACGGTGCTTGCTTGGCATGCATGAGGATGTGGGTTCAATCCCCAGCACCACATACACAACAAAGTGTCAGAGCAACAAAAGCCATATGAAAAACTAAATGAAATTGATTCTTTTTCTCTCACTGTCCTCTCTCTCTTTAAATATATATATATGTATATATATACATATATATATATAAACTTTTTACATAGCCTGTATAAATAATAATGCGTAGTAAGGTGATATTGTTGCCTATATGAGGGTTTTATTGATTGATTCTTTCAGAGTTATTTTATTGCCAACTTTTCCATTTTCACTATTCTTAAGATATGCACTTAATTTAAACGACAGTTATTGCTGTAGCTTCAACTTCAATTTAACTCTGCTTTACTGTCACAAACTTGAATTTTGGGTTGGTTAATAAGGTGTGTTATTATTGCTGCAGCTACTGCCATCATTTGCTTATGGTTTAGGGGGACAGAAGAGAGGTGCCTACTATTTCATGAATGAAACATTCACAAATAATGCCTACTATATTATTTTATTATTAATGTCAGTGGTGAGGATATCACAAACTAATTTTTGCTGCTTTGTATATCACTTTTTTCCCTTAATTTTGTTTTCTTCCTACTTTTTTAGGGAGAGAAAAGTAAAGATGCACCTTCATGGGATCCTGCTGACCTGAAATTCCTAGACCAAAATGTTCCAAGAGACTCTCTTTGTCACCTTTCCAATAGCCCTAGAGCAATAGAGCATGCCTATCAATATGGAGGGACAGCCAACAGCCGCCAAGAATTTGAACACTTGAAAGGAGATTTTGGTGAAAAGTAAAGTAACACACTGTATTTCCAGAAACTTAATGCCATGCTCCATTGTTGCTTGTCAGTCTTTTTTCCTATATGATCTTTCCTTTCTGTGTCACTTTAATCCTATTATCAAAAGGTGTTCTAAACAGTATAATTCATGCTTTTCAAGAAATTATGTGCTCTGTGACTTTCTTCCCAAATGTAAGATATATAAAATAGCATTCTCCTAAGAGTGTCCAGTGTTTGGTCAAAAAGAAAAGATAATCAAGGACAGAAAGAGGGGGCAAGTTTCAAATGACTCATCTTCTAACCTTCGTATCATCTTCCCTCTCTCAAACAATTTGCCTTTAGATTATAAATGGGAATGCACCCCTGAATTGCTAGGTTAATAAGGAAAGACACTGAAAATATAAATACATCTATATGTCTGTGGCTCTCCAGCTGTCTAAAACCCCATCACGTCTTCCCAGTATTCCACAATGTCCAACTGTTTCCTATTATTGAAAATCAATTTTATGTTATTCTTATCTAAATCTTATATACTTCTTTCAAACCATCATACCAGGCAATGCATCCAGTAATAAACCTCTATAAAGCCTTCTAATTTGCTACTTACTTAATAGACAAAATCAGTATTTTGTATTCTTCAGGAAGAATTTAGAGTTAATGAAATTAAAAATCAACCTGATAAATATATCTTATACATACTTGAATCTAAACTTCTAGAAAATTCTTCATACACACATTTCTACACACTGGGATGGTTGCCTTTAACATATGATATCCATTGGTTCATTTTTATTGGGAAAATTTTTAATCTTAATCTGTAATTTAGATAGTACACATATAATATTATTTCTATAAAATATTGATTAATCACTAGTATTTGTCCACACAGATAAGCTTCTTTTTATTTTAAAGAGAGAGGGACAGTGGGGGGGTCGATTTTATTTAGTTTTTCATGTGGCTTTCATTGCTCCAAGACTTCATTTGTACATGGTGCTGGGGTTCAAATTCCTGTACTCACATATGCCAGGCAAGTACCATAACCCCTGAACCAACACGCCAACCCTCAGATAAGTAAGCTTCTTTAACACAGAATTTTTACTAAGCTGTAACCACATTTTCAAAGCAATATACAATAAGATCCTTAACCAAGAGAACACATCCATAAATGTAGAATGTATCACTAGTGTATAATGAAGTAGAAAAGAGTTTACATTCTTGAACTAACCACACTTACCCAATTTTCATTAATAAAACTAACATAATTAGAAGTAATTCTGCTTAGGCTAGATAGAATTGCTGCTTATTTATTTTTTCTCATGTGATATTACTCTGAGAAGTGAAAAATTATCCACATTCTAATTTTTAAATAAGCTTTTTCTTTCATTTTCCAGATCTCAGTTTTCCATAAGTCTGAAAACTCGTTCCTCCCATGGGATGATTTTCTATGTCTCTGATCAAGAAGAGAATGACTTCATGACCCTATTCTTGGCCCATGGTCGCCTGGTTTTCATGTTTAATGTTGGCCATAAGAAACTGAAGATTAGAAGCCAGGAGAAATACAATGACGGATTATGGCATGATGTAAGCTGAAGGCAGAAAATAGCATTAATAGCAAATATCCACACTGTCCAAGGGGCTGACTCTGATACTCCACCATTCATCTCTAGAAATATCCATTTTAAAACTCTGCTGTTGTGCACTCGGGGTTCAATTTCAAAACTTTATTAATTCCTTATAAAAATCTTTTAAACATACTTTTTTAAGAAAAAGTATATTTATTTTAACCAAAGAATCAGTAGCCAATATAAATGGAAGTTTGGCTTCTAATAATTTTTACTTGAGTTTTTCCCACTGCCTATAGGTTCTTAATTTCAACAATTATTATTGAATGTCTTTTATAGGCTAAACGGTGGAAGATACTAAGTTAGTAAATCTGTAAGTCAGGCTACCGAAAATAAACACATAATATGAGAAGAAAGCACTGGGTGTGTAAATAGATTCAGCAAAGCAAGATGCATTACAATTAGTTAGAATACATTTTAGAAAGGGAGAGAACATGCAGGCTGGTTAACTGGAAAGAACTTCACATAGATCCCTGCTAGATAAGCTGTATTCAGAAACTAAGCCTAGAGGTCAGAAAATACACAGATCACTTCCTCTAACACATGAAGTGGTGAACCCGAGGTGAGCCAGAAAAAATACACCCAAGTACAGAAAGCAAGGACTGGACACAATTCACAATAAGACACATGATATACAACAAAACAGAATAAAATAAAGGATGATGTTTCTGACATTCCAAAATCTAGATAGCCAGAAGTCTACTAAACAGAGGAAAAGACAAAACTCCTGACCTTCAGAGAACTGATCACCTTTTGGTGTACTTTCTGCAGATATTTTCAAATTGTTTCAACTTCAGAGTTGGGAGGAGATATATCTTGTGATTTACCTGAGATATGCTCTTTTCCTTCTTTCCATCCAGGTGATATTTATTCGGGAAAAGAGCAGTGGTCGACTGATCATTGATGGTCTTCGAGTCCTAGAAGAAAGACTTCCTCCTTCTGGAGCTCCCTGGAAAATCAAGGGTCCCATTTATTTGGGGGGAGTGGCTCCTGGGAGGGCTGTGAAAAACATCCAGGTAAGCCATTGACTTTTAGAACTGGAACATCCCTTAATCCAGGCCCCCATTTTACACACTAGGAGATTAGCATAGTTGTTTCCTAAAACTGTAGTTTTGCTGAAGATGGAACATCACAGCGAGTATTGTCCCACAGTCAGTCTTTCTGCCTAGGGCATTACAAAGTCAGGAGTGACCTCTTGATTTTAAGATAGAGATGAGATGAAAACAAGTTTCAGAGGTATCAATTATCAGAAAAATCACATCTAATGGGGAATCTTATTTGTTCATCAAGTACTTATACTTTTAATATAAAGAGATACCAAAACCAGAAAGCAAGTCATTTTGTTACATTTTTTAATATTCCGTTATATTATTTTTTTAAATGTTTCAGGTCATTATGTAAGCTACAGTTCCATTTTGTTGCTTATACACATCCTCACATGCAATTTGTAAATCTGCAGGGAATATGGGTATCCCAGGAGAGAAATGAGAAAAAAAGAAACATTATTTTAATAATTTAAAAGTTAAAAAATATTACATCTCTAAAAAAATGTTTAACAATAAAAGGACTGCACTGAAAAACTAAATTTTAGTTAACACAAATCACAAAATGTTAATAATACATTTCTAAGATCCATTAGCATTTGTAGATAAAGCAAAAAAGGCAGTTCACAGTATAATTAGGTTTTACTTAAGCAGTCCCAATTCCATGACAACATTCTTAAAAACATTGCTAAATGCAGTTAGAAATCACTTGTCCAAAGTGGTCCAAGTTTCACATCTTATGTTATAATAAATTCTCAACTACAATAACAGCTAATGAAGCCAAGAATACAAGCTGTTTCTACTGTTTATTTAGCTATCTCTGATTTAAGAACTTTGCTAACCCTCAACAACATTAGTGATCTTAGGCATAGTTGCAATTCTTGAAGGAAAATAAATTATAATACTTTTAATATTCAATGTGAAAACCACAAATGCAATTTACTTTGTCATGGTATATGTAAAATTTTCTATAACTTAATTCCTGTACATTGATGTTATCAAATAAAGAATTCCAGGCTCAAAGAAGTAGTAAAACAGCACTTCACCAGAAAACTATCAGTTATTCTGATAGCTAAAATAAATAATTACTTGGTGTCTCTGAAGACTCACTCTCTCATTTTGCTTCCCCATGGTGCACCAGTGTTATGAAAATGGATTTTAAGAAATGTCTTCCTCTTTCAGATTAACTCAGTCTACAGCTTCAGTGGCTGCCTCAGCAATCTCCAGCTCAATGGGGCCTCCATCACCTCTGCTTCTCAGACATTTAGTGTGACTCCTTGTTTTGAAGGTCCAATGGAAACAGGAACTTATTTTTCAGCAGAAGGAGGATATGTGGTTCTAGGTAACATGATTTCTGTGGTTTGAGTATGGTTTATCTCTACCCAAAATTATGTGAAGCCTTGTTCCACAATGCAATAGTGTTGAGGCATTGGGACCTTTAAGAGAGGGTTAGTTCATTGAGAAGGATTAATGCTTTTCTCATGGGGGTGAATTCTCAAGAATTGAATTGTTTATGGCAGAGTAGTTTGTTATAGAGCCCAGCAACTCCCCTCTCTCTCTCTCTTTTGTACACATGTTCACTTGCCCTTCCACACAGGCCTGCTTGCCCTTGCCCTTTCATTTCCACTATGTTCTAGAACTTTCCAGTCTCCAGAACTGTGAGCAAAATAAACCTCTTTTTCTGTGAGTGTGGGGCGGGGGGCAGCGTGGTGGGTTACCAGGGATTAAAACCCAGAGGTGCTCAACCACTGAGTCACATCCCTAGCTCATTTATATTTTTTATTTTGAGATAAGGTCTAAGTTGCCTAGGACCTTGCTAAATTACTGAGGCTGGCTTTGAACTTGCAATCCTCCTGCCTCAGCTTCCCGAACTGCTGGGATTATAGGTGTGCTCCACCATGCCCAGCAATAAACCACTTTTCTTTATAAATCACTCAGTCTTTGGTGTTCTGTTATAGCACAAGAAAATGGACTAAGTCAATGACATTGAAAACATGAATCATGAAAATGCTTTTTTGGAAGATGGCTAAGAGAATATCAAGCTTGGGCTAAAAACTTCAAGGCATTAAGACTCAGCAGTAGAGCACTTGCCTAGCATGCACAAGACCCAAGGTTCAATCCCTGGCATTGCCAAAAAAAAATTAAAATAGGCAGTCACCCTAGAAAATAACCCCTTTCCACAAGGACCACCCTTTTCCCCTTCCAGTACACCAAATCAAATAAGAAGTTCCCACCCTGTTTGCTCTCCCTAACCAGTTTTTCTCCACAGCTGCTGTCTCTTGAATGCAGACCATCTTGATGTCTTTAGAACTTCCTGAGCTGTTCAATGTGTTGGCTGTTGCTCATCTTGCCCCTCAAAGTCCTCCCCTGGTCTCTATTAGCATGAACCATTGTCCCCACTAAATAAAAATCCACTTCTTCCTTCTGTCCTGCAACATTAGCAAACAACACTATCCTTCAGATATCTTATTTCTGGATTTTTATTCTTCTCAGAGATTACTCTCTTGCTCATTCATTCAACAGTTTTTAGTGTATGTCTACTATATAGCAATCCCATGGATGATGGAGTATAATTGTTTTAACAATAAACAAAACCCTAGCAAACTGTATACGATCACCATCCAATCCATTCCCACATTCTATAATACCACCTTTCCGTGTGAGGAAAACACCAGAATAGGTGCTGGGAATGAGGATAGGAAAAGAAATAAAATCACATGTCCCCTGCTTTCAAGGCACTTAGGTACTTTGTACATCCCCTGAATAAAGTATGCAGCAAGTATGCTTTCCTAAACTGCCATAATGTCCAAGAGAATAGTCAGAGGTAAACTTTCCTCTCTTTGGCTCCTAATTTCACTGCCCTTCCCATCCCACTCCCTGCACTCCTGACAAAATATCTACCCTCACGTTTCTTAGTCCTTCACTGAATTTCAGTCAAACCTAAAGGTTTGGACAACTTGAAATGCATAGCCAAATGTACAATTTATGTTCTATTAACTTTAATTGCAGGAAAATTATTAAAGTGATTTACAGAGTTAGATCAAACGACACTGTTAACATGCCCAGATTTGCAGTAAGCCTCTTGGAGTGAACACAGCTATTCTTAGTAAAAATTGTCTTGGTTCATCACAATAAAAGCACCTAAATACTTTTGCTGCTCTCAATTTTTCCTCTGAAATGCTCTGCAACACTGGCTCCTTCTAGTTCATTTAAGAATTATTTTAAAATACAGATCTGATCAAGTCATCTCCTTTGCTAAGTGACCACAAAATAAACATTAATTCCCATCTGTGAGCATTGGAGCTTTTCTAGGTATGGGGTCCCACTTGCCATGCCTCCCTCTGCCCTTGCAGCGACCAGCCAGCCATACTGGTCTTCACTGTGCTCCCAACCTGTACCAGTCTCTGTACCTAGATCCAAACTCCCTCCTCTACCCAGACTGCCCTATCATCCTTCTCACTCCCAAAACAGTAAATGCTGCTGCTAGTTGGAATTCATTTCTCCTCCCCAGTACTTCCATAGCACACACAGTACTTTTAGTGCGCTGGCCCACCCCTATGCACCACAAGAGTGCTACTTATCTTAGTCCCGTGCAGAGCTTTCTGTGGTGGTTGACCTCAAAAATAGCACTCTAATTACCTGTTGAGAAATGCATCAAATTTTTAAAATTATATACAAAAATATATAATTATTAAATCACACCATAGTTACAAATTTTATTTTGCTGTTTTTGAGAGCTTATGGTATTTCTCTGCACAGATGAGTCTTTCAATATCGGATTAAAGTTTGAAATTGCATTTGAAGTTCGTCCCAGAAGCAACTCAGGAACCCTTGTCCATGGCCACAGTGTCAATGGGGAGTACCTAAATGTTCACATGAAAAATGGGCAGGTAACATTTTTTTTTAATTTAACAGTCTGTCTCATTTAACCTTGCATTCTGACCTAAAGCAGATTTATTTCACCGATTTCATCAGTCAATAAAAACAGGAAAGCCATAACATGAAATTTAAATGTGGACAACACTGGGATGTACATGTGGGGAATTGATCTGATTAGAACAGGGTCAGAAAATTATGGCAACGTTACCAAAAAAATAACAAAACCCAGGATTCACCAATAACAGCACAAAGAGTTTTAACCAAAGAACTAGAACTTTTATTCAGCAAATTGAAGCAAAAAACAAACCCAATTATCAAAATCAACAACACAAAAACATGCATCTTCCAGAATATTTATCAGATATATGTATACCAAAGATATATGTACAAATATCTATACATATGTATTGTCAATTACTATAAATTTTCAAATTGTATAATAAACACCACTTTCTTCCTAAAATACTACCAAAAAATCATGAAGGAATTCAAGTAAATATTAAGGGAAAGATATATTTTCATTATGCTCTCAAACTTAATGTAACTGACTTTTATTTGTATTCTAGTACATTTCATTAAACCATATAAAAATAAAATTTCTCCTGACATAGTACTTACCTACATGTCAGGTACTATTCAAAATGTTTTGTATGTATTAACTCATTTAATCCTCCCAGTATCTCTAGGCTATAGGTAATATTATCACTCAATATACGAAGAGAAAACAGAGGCAGAAAATAAGTTAGATGGGAGTCAGGCAGTCTGCTTCAAAGTCCATGCTCTTCACCAACATTTTGTATAATATTGTATAACACATTCTTTCTATGCCATAGTCTTAGAAATTAAAGGAATTCATTCCTATATATATCATTCATCTCCCCCCATCTTCCCTCCAGTGTGATTTTGTTCTCACTCCAAGGAACACTCTGTTTAAACTATTTCTATTGCCTACCAAAGAGTGACCCCTTGTGTTCAAATTGCAAAGTTATTCATCTGTGGATATTTGTTAAAAGTATTGTTTCCCTGTGTGGGTTTTTGTTAAAGTATTGCTTCCCTCTGGTACAGTATCTAAGAAATGCAGTTGTACCATGATATGCGGAAATTAAACAAATTATACGATGTTGCCTTCTTTTGCAGGTCATAGTAAAAGTCAACAATGGCGTCAGAGACTTTTCTACCTCAGTAATACCCAAGCAAAGTCTCTGTGATGGCAGATGGCACAGAATAACAGGTGAGAAAATCTAACTGCCCTGGTTCCTATACAAAGATGAGCCTGCACACCCACCTGAGGAATGGTGGCCTGGAAGAACTTGTAACTTTATGATATGTATGGTAATGGATGACAATCTAAATAAATGTGGCCAAAATTAGAGAATTGATTGTTATACTGAAATGTGTATAGAGAATCCACATGTGATTTGAAATATAAGTGCTGCCAAAATAGTGGAGTTGTTTACATAATGAGTAACCTGTGAAGCAAAAAAGTAGAACAAGTATCATAAATATTCTTCCATTTGAAGGAAAATGTTATAGTAATTCTTGTTAGACATCATTAATGTTATGATGTCTTCAGTGATATAGAAGGAGGCATAGAGTTTTATCCTGAAAAGCCATTGTTGTGATAGATTAGTCTCTTCATGTGAAAATTAATCACCCCAGGGCCACATATGACCAGTCTTTGCCCTGTATTTCAGTTATTAGAGATTCAAATGTGGTTCAGCTAGATGTTGACTCTGAAGTGAACCACGTGGTTGGACCCCTGAATCCAAAACCAGTTGATCACAGAGAGCCTGTGTTTGTTGGAGGTGTTCCGGGTAAGTATTGCTTAAAACAAATAAGCTTCCAAATCCAAACAGACGGTAAGTTCTCATGATTGTTATTACAATATTAAGAAGTAAGCCATGTACTTTCCTAATTCACCTAAAAACTCAAAGGATTTTATATAGTGACCTCTAATAGGAAAGGCATACTGAAAATTGTTATTTCTTATCCAAGAAGTACATAAGAATTAGTGTTCTAACCAACAAATATTACTCCCATCTTGACATATTATTTTTTTTCCTTTTATGTATCCTACACACACAGAGTGACACATTGTATTTTATCTTTAACACAAAGAAATTTCACTAATATTGAGAACCTTCAGGAATAAAATTTTGCTATTGATTTTTCCCCTTCTGTAATGGGAAAATATGTACAGATCCCCCCGTTCAGGATTAGTTTAAATTGTGAAAACAGCTGCAGACTGTAAGTTATGTTGTTCTCATGTAGTGACATTCCCTAGGAGAGGTTCCCAGCTGCAATTCTGTAAACAATATCACTAACATTGCTTCTGTCATCTGCCAAAAATGGTATATAATCCAGGATGGTGATAAGAGAACACTTATGGATCCCCCACACACACACAATTATTTTAAACCTCTGGAGCAGGGACCATGTCCCTGTGAACTGTGAACACAGTTGTTTTTGCAAATTTCACTAACTTGTTAAAACAAAGCTATATCCCTCACAAAAGGGATATAAGAAAGAAAGATGTACCTAAGCTTTTGCATCTGGAATTTGGTGGATATTTTAATAATCTCCTAACAATTAATTCAGATTGACCCATACAAAGGCAACCAAAACTTTAGTTAAGACAATGAAAAAGCACAGATTAAGCATTTTGCCTTGGGTCCGCCGAAAAACAGTAGCAATTAAATACTCCTCTCCTTTCTAACGCAAATTTTTCAAAGACTGGTTTGACAATGATAGTAACTCAGGGATCAAAAGAAATATTTAAAACCCTCATAAAGCAACCCTTCTTTTTTTTCACTTCCCAACCCATTCCCATTGCAATTCCCCCATTCTGTCCTCCAGCTCCTGGCTTTGGTTCTGAAAGGGGATTCACTTTATAAAGGCACAGAGTAAAAAAAAAATCTCACATCAGTTATTTTATTTCTGTGTATTGCTAGAAATTACAATACAGTTTAAAGTATTTCACAGGTTCCCAAGGGTCCACAGGATTGAATTCAGCCTATGCAAGGTCCCTGATCATCTGTCCCACTTTACACCTACCTCTGGTTTCTCCTCATATCTTCTGGGACTTGAAGTTCCTTAAAATATTCAATGATTCTCTCTTTGCTCCAGCCTTTGCACAAGAGCATAGGGCTCTTGTTGCTGGAAAATATTGTTCTTCCTTTTATCCTCTAGTACCTTCACAGGGAACAGCTTCTCTCACTCCTCCCCTAACTTACCTCCTTACTGATCTTTAGGACTCAGCTTGGACTTTTATTTATACATGCCCCTTCTCCTAAGAATATGTATTCACACCACAACTGTAGCATTTATCCCAGAATATTGTCAAAGCTAAATAGTACACTCTTTGCAGGCAAAGAACATGACTTCATCCAACACACAATCCTTGAGGGTCTACTAAGTATTGTGCTAGGCCCCAGGAGGTGGACAAAACAAGCAAGCCCCTCCTGATCAAGTTACAGTATTCGTTCTTCCCTTTGCACCCCAAGTGCTTACCAGATCATTCAAATATTTCTCTTTGATTTTTGTTGGTTTGCTTTAAGAGTCTGATCCTAGAATCACATGCTGCTATCATTAACTCCACAGACTGGGTGGGCAAATTCAGCATGTCCAACACATAATAAATAGCAAATTTTAGCTAATGAGCCAACACACAGGAACTAGCAGACCAGGGGGTTCTAAGCACCAGCCCAGTGCAACAATGCAGCTTTTAATTCTATCTAGGAATCATGCCAGCAAGCATAGAACAAAAGCAATTATAATTTGAGCTGAATGTAATTAATTACACCATCTTGAGCTATTCCAGATTAATTCCATCAAAATCACATCAGAAAACAGGGCATTAAGGATTACTAAAGAAATTAAGCATAAATAAAACCCCTATGTACCCTGAATTCTCTTAGAATCCCAGTCACTCATACCACTCAGAACTCCAGTGACACATTATTTCTATCACTAAAATATTAATGAATAAAATTCATAGAACAATTATACCAAAAAAGTCAACTTCCTTGTATGATAACTTAAAAATAAAAATTGAAAATTAGAAGAAAGTTTTAAGTTAATGGAGGTCACACATGGATCTAACAACTCATTCTTCTTTTCTGCATTCTTCTTTGTATAGTCATGGAAACACTCCCTTAAAAACATGCACTGACTTTATTAATCAATTACTTAGGGTCCTGAGGACGCTTTCTGTCAATACTTACAATTAATTGTGTGGTTAAGTTATGCAGGCCATAGTTTCTGTGTTAATCATTTCCTCCAGTGATTTCCTCCATGAAACAAAGGGTGGAAAACTTTGGCAGAATCAAAACCCATGTTCTAGGTCTAGTCTCCAATATGGGCAGAAGCATTAGATGTACCTACTCCTTATAATCTTTGCTATTCACTCATTTTTAATTCTAATGATGAAGTATACTGAGCAGACTTGAAGAATATATATGATCATACTAATCTTGAGAAAAAGGGAATTTACCTCTCAAGCCCCTTCCAAATCTGAAACTTTATAATTATCATTCTAAATATGAAATTATTTCTACTATTTATTTTATTTAATTTTTAATATGCAGCTAAGTTCTGTACAATCATAAATGTATATAAAGTAACAATATGATATGCATATGCTCTTAAACCCCATTGTCCCATTGCCCTTACCCCAGTCTCTTGATTCTTCTATATTTTGCCCCTACAAGCAAAATAAATGCTTAGATTGTGAATTTCACAGAATTAAATGATTGCATACATATTATCTGGATTCTCAGGGGAGTAAAAGAGTATGCTACATTATTGTCTCCCTAGATCCCTATGTATTCTCCCTCCCACTCCCCTTCTGCTGCTTATCCCCTCCCCCAACACACATATCTATGTTTACCCTAAATTATGTGTTGCTATGCCTTTGCTGGGTCTAATACATGAGTTTGACTACCTTTCACCCAAGGTTGAGTTTAGCTCCAGCCTCCACAAATGAGTGAAAACATTTGACCCTTGACTCTCTGGGTTTGGCTAACTTAGCTCAGCATGATTTCTTCCATTGCCATCCATTTGCCTTCAAAGGCCGCAATATCATTGTTTCTAATTGCTGAGTAGAATTCCATTATATATACCACAGTTTTTGGGTACATTCATCCAGTTCTATGATTTATTTTCAGTTCACAACTTCTGCACAGTCCAACTCTACATTACTTAGAAAATTTATTATAGTTTCTGGATGATGTTTAAGTTGATGTCCTCTTTTATGTTCTTTCCTCAGTTACTGATTTTGAAATTTTTCCATCTTATATCTGCTACTGCTCTCATAGCTGTTTGTACATAAATATAAGCTTTGACTAAATGGATTTTAATTTCATGATATTTCTAACCTCTCTAAATTGGTTTAAATTGTATTGCTTCTATCTTCCCAGCACATTTAACTGTCTGTGCAATTAATAAGCATAAGGCTTCTTCTATGTCTAATTAAGGGGAGAGAGTTCCCCTAGCATGCCACAGAGTACCTGGGCTCACACAAAAGCTAGGCTAGTTATTGCTATCCTATTTATAGTTCTTAATCCCTGAGCTCAAAAAAATTAAATTTTAGTTTACTTGAATTCATTATTTTTTCATTATGTTCTATGAGCTTGGCAAAAATACCTTAAGGGTGAAGGGTAATGACATGAATTAACATTAACCATGTCCAAAAGTAGTGTGGAATCTAAAATTTCTTTCTCCCTTCTCAGCAAAGCACAGAAGATAATTTAAGCCTAGTTGAAATTAACTCGAAAAAGCATACGTAGATTATGAAAATTCACTGTTGAAGCTTTATGTGTATATGGTAAATTTTGGCCTTGGAAGATAGCTACAATATACACAGAAATTTGATATGGAAAATCTGGCAAAACATTACAATTACCATATGTTCTTAGTATTTCAGAAGCAGATGATATTCTTGAGAGTCAATTCTAAATATATTCCATTCTTTGATGTGCAAATCATTTTGATGATATGAGCAATTATTATTTATATCCTCTACCAGGAGGTAATATTTAGTCTTGGAATGACTCCATTTCGAATTTTGCTTTTCTTTCTCTTCTCAGAGTCACTACTGACACCACGCTTGGCCCCTGGCAAACCCTTCACAGGCTGCATCCGCCACTTTGTGATTGATGGACGCCCAGTGAGCTTCAGTAAAGCAGCCCTGGTTAGTGGCGCTGTGAGCATCAACTCCTGTCCAGCAGCCTGACATAACAGAGCACAGCTACCCAGCATACAGAGTTCTTTAGAGCACTGAAATAAACACAGAGCCAGCCAGGAGGCTCAGCAACTTTTCTTCCCAGAAGAAACTTTCATCTAGTTGAGTGGGACTTAAATGAATCATCAGGGACTGGATGCGTCTTCTCATTTGGATTCTTACTTTGGATCCCAAATATCTTCAGTAAACAAGAAATGAATGGGTGGCAAACTTATTTGTTTTGAGAGCACAAATAATTCCTACTGGTGAAATTGCTGTTCCTGTCTCTAATAAACAGAAGAAGGGATTCTAAATAAACACTGGCACACATTTTTAAAGTGCAGCTACATTCTCAGATTCATCATTATTGTTTCAGAAAAGATATATATATAAATGTCTTTGTCCCAAGCTAACATTTTATCTTAAAAAGGATTTAATAATTTATATATGTAATCTAAAATTAGATGATAGATTTTCTTTTATAACTTTTATGTGATCTATCCACATATTATTATTTTAGGTTTATAACTCCAAAATGATAGTACAATTTTTCTAGATAAGAAAAAGGAATTAAACCACTAACTTCTTAAAATAAAAACAAAGTTGTGCATGAAGGGAGGCTTCTGCAGGATATAATGATGATGATGATGTGTTGTATAGGCATCACCAAGGACATTATAGCAGAGATGACAAAACCATAAAATTCAAATCAAAATCATAAAAGTCTTTTACTAAAAGTTTTTCCTCCACATGCGTGCAATACAATTTTATTTCTAAAATTTTATAATCTTCTTTCTAAGCATCTATATTAATAAAGTCCAGAAAAAAACTGACTTGAATAGCTGCTGGAATATTAAAGTACAGAAATTGGAATAAAATAATTACATGTGAAAGATAATCAACTCTGAAGAAAGAATAAGAGAAGATAGGCTCTGAAATCAGTAAGACAGAGTATACACAAAAGGAATAATTATTGAGGGAAATGGGTGTAAAATATTTTGAGGAATTATCAGAGAGTGTGAAACAATACACATCTCAGCTTGAAAGGAACACACACGTGCACACACACCCACACACCCTATTTACATTCCTGCTATTTTTCAATCTCAGTATATAAAGAAAATGTTACAATACTGATGATAAAAGCTAATATTTGTTTATAGAGAACTTAATGTCAGCTACCATGATAAGCCAAGCTAAACTTCATTGTTTCATATGTTCCTCATATTAATCCTCTAAGAGACAATATTTGCAGCTCAGGTCACCTGTCCATCAGCATTGAGCTAGACCTAGAATCCAGGGTTCAAAGCAAGGCTGCCTGCCTCCAGCAGCCACATGATTTACCCCTTGCTTCCCTGCCTCTGAAGACTGTCTTCAGGATGGCCAATCTCTAAACATGGATCACAAACACAAACGCCAACAGAGCCAGAGAGGGACCATAAGGAGTGAAGCTGGTGAGGTCTAACAAGAGAAATCTAGAGGGCACTTGCTGTGGCTCTTCAGTAGATAATTAATTCTGCCAGTTTTCACCATAAAAGAATAATTTCCAAAAGAAAAGTGGAAATGTGAAACTTGTGGGGAGTGGGCGGGGGAGCTCGAAAGAGCCTGATTTTTCAACTGATAATTAAAGCAACAGTAACCACAAAAGAGAAATACATGCAGACTAAACAAAAACTTCTGAGAGCTATATGTGGCTTTTGGCCTAAAGACTTGAATCTAACAAACTGGGGCCTGAACTGAACCAGTGCTTTAAAAACTCTGAACTCATATTTCTGCCATCAGACCTAAGCAGTCAGATATGGTTCTGAAATAATCTACCATTTTCTTTTCCAAAAGATTTTCCTGACGTATCCCAGAGGGGATATTCTATCCCCTCATTCTCAACAGTGACACAAACGAAGCTAAACCAAGATGCAGACCTTGTCAGGACCTCCAGCAGTCAGTCGCAAGAGGCATGCATAAACTCACATACATATGGACCAAAACCATAAAAACTTTTCTAACTTCTCTACAATTAAATGGCCACTTCTTTGTGAAGTTTGTATTTACAAACTTACTCTCACAAATGAGAATGAATCTCTTGACCCATAACCTCTTAAAACTGCACACTGATTTTCTAAAAATCTGAATTTGCCATTTATAAGTGCTTGAATCAGTTCTGAGATGAGGCCACATCCTCCCACCTTCTAAGGTGAAAGAAGCATTTTTTCCCTTTTAATTAAGCATATTAGTGTGAAAAGAAAAATATAGGTTAAGTCCTTACAGTAATTTTCACCAATTGTTTATAGCTCCTGACAGTTCAGTGCCCCTTCAAAATGAAGGGTCCTTCCATAGCCCTGGCTTGAAAGATATTTGAACTTGTGTCCTACCTCCTCCTTTCATGGCTACAACTCCCTGGACAAGAAGGGAGTCATACTAGGGCTGCCCAGTGAAGTAACATCTCCATGCCTGGTATGTAAATATCAATATAAACAATTGAATATTTTCTCTTGAAAATCTGAATTGAAAAAACATAAGAAAAACCAGGCACTTAGCAAGAGCTGCTAAAGTCAAAGGACCCCATCTGAAAATATGGTTTTAAATGCTTATTATATACATTTATAAGCACACACTTTAAAACAATAAAAGGAAAAAATACAGGTGTTTTTCATTCTGTGAGCAAAAATGATAGATATATCTGCCCTTTGTCCAATAATAACCACATCAGTTCTCAGGCCAGAATTCACAAGGAGGTATCTCAAAAGACACTGAAATCTATTTCTTCCAGGTTCCCTATTTCCTTGTATTTAACATGATAGTAGAGGGTGTTCGAGAGAGAGGTTAGATCCTTGCTTGAGATATTTATTTTTTCTGAGAGAATTCTAAATTCTCCTAATTCTAAGCACTATTTTAGCTACACCCCATGCATTTGGATATATCATGTTTTAGTTTTCTTTCAGTTCCAAGTATTTTGTAACTTCTCCTGTCATTCCTCTTTTATTCACGGGTTATTTAGAAATGTACCATTTTATATTTCAAAATTTGGAGATTCTCCAGGTATTTTTGTTGATTTCTAATTTAATTCTATTGTAAGACATACTTTGAATATTCCACATACTCTAAATACTTCTCAACCTATTGAGACTTGTCTTGTGGTGCACAATATGTTCTAGACAGTAAATTCTCCATGTGAACTTGAAAAGAATATGCAATATTCTGCTGTTACTTGGTGGAGTATTCTATATCAACTGAATCACATCCCTGTATATCTACTGATTTTCTTTTTCTACCAATTGAAAACTTCTATTATGAATGTGGAGCTATTTCAATTGCATCCATTTTTGTTTCATGGAGTTTGACACTCTTTATAAGCATTTAAAATTAGTATGTATTCTTGATGTCTGATTTCTCATTATGAAGTGTCCCTCTTTATCCTGGTAAATTTTCCCGCTCTGAAATCTTCTGGCCTATTATTAATATAGTTACTCCAGCTTTCTTTTGACTAATGCTTGCATGGCATATCTTTTTCCATCCTTTTATATTTTTTATGAGTCTTAGTATTTAAAGTGGGTTCATGTAGACAACTTCTAGTACATCCTCTCTTCTAGACAATCTGACAGCTTCTGCCTTCTAATTGAAGTTAAAAGCTTTTGTAATAAATGTAAACATCAAAAATTATGTGGTTTAAATCTATTATGTGTTCCTTTTTTCCTTCTTTAGAATTGACGTTTGTTTCATTTAATCTCTACTGTATATAGTTTACTTATTTACAACTTATATATTTATCATGGTCCGTCTTCAAATACTGTTAGGTTATGTCATATATAGTCTAAGATATTTGTAAAAGTAAACTTTGTTTTCCTCCCATCTTGTTTCTATTATCATCATACATTATTTTACATAAGTTTTCATAGCTACTATTTTTGCTTTTTATCCACATATTTTTCCATTCTTTGTGCTCTTTCTACAGTTATGAATTTCTATCATAATTTTCTTTCTGTCTGAAAAAATATCTTTGCCTCTTGTAGTGTGGATCTACTAGGAATGAATTCGCTCAGCATTTGTCTGGTCTTTATTTTCATTTTTGAAACATTGTTTCACTGCCTCTTGAATACATGTTTCCTGGTGAAAAATGTGCTCTATTTTTTGTTCCCTCTGGTCAGTCACTATTAAAGTGTAAGGTTTTCTCTTTAATTAAAATATTGTTTTGTTCATGTTTCATCTCCTAGAAGATAGTTAAGCTGCTTGGGATCTGTCAGTTTGTAGTTTTCATCATATATGGAAAACTTGTTCATTATTTTTTCAACTGTTTATCTTCTCCCTGCCTCCTTCAGGGAAACCTTCTTATGTATATGTTAGACTGCTTGATGATGAAACACAGAAATTTATGTTCTTTTTTTATTCATTTTTTAATGTTTATTCCATTTTGGATAATTCGTATAGCTGTCTAAGTTCATTAATATTTTCATTTCCATTATCTAGTCTCTTAATCCTATTCAGTGTATATTTTTTTATTTCAGATTTTTTCATCTTCTAGAAGTTCTTAGGTCCTTTCTAAACCTTCCATTTCTCTCTTCATCATTATCATGTTTTTATCTACTATTTGAACATGTGTGAGTATATTTGTGGTAGTTTGTATGTTAAAGTTATCATCTGTAATTATGAGTATTCTTCCATATTCTTCCACTGACTGAAGATTCTCCTGGCTATGGATTATGTTTTCTTTCCTTTTTTGCTTGTCCAGTAATGTTTATTAGATGCTGATCATTGTGGATTTTACATTTCTGATGCTGCACAATTCATTGTAGTTCTTTAAATTTTGACTTATCCCCCACCTTGGATGCAGTTAAGGTAATTGGAATCAGTATTATCTTTTCAAGACCTGTTCTTAGCATCGTTAAGGCAGGTCCAGTCCCATCCCCACTCTGGTCATACTTGCTAAAGACTCAAGATCCATGTATTAAAAGAACTTTTCATCACTATTGTTAAAAAAAATTTAATTCACAGCTTTGTATGGATTCTGAGAAATTTTTTTTATCATTTCTCCTTTTTCCTATCATTCTTTTCCCAGCCTTAGCCAATTTCCTGTCTGGATTTTCTTTTCTTCCTTTTAGAATTATTACATTTTTATCTGGCAGACAATTATATTACTTACGCATTACTTTGACTGTCACAATTCTTACTTTTAACCTTTGTTAAAGTTGGTATACTAGCTTTCAGGCTACAGCTAGTTTAGTCTTCTACAGACATGACCTTTTTCTGTGTCCATTCAATATCCCACATGTTCAACAAGGTCTTTCCTCTTTGGTTGGCTGGAACTCATTATCTCCCAGCTGACAGTGTAAGTTATGAGAGCTTGTCATCTCGTAACTACATGTCAGTTTTTGCTTTTTCAATTAATCTAGTACACGTGCATCTATGTACATGTAATTTTAAGCTAATAAATTTTTATTTAAAAAAAAAAAAGACCTACGTATCACTTTCAGGGATAGTAAGGTAGACAAGGAACTGAGAGAACTGTAACCCATACTAAGCCAGGCCATTGGAGAAGACAATTTCATTGGACAGATGGTGGCAGCTATCAAGAGAAAAGGAAAGCAGGCTGAGTTCCTGGGGACTATGGCAAGAAGAAAAAGAAAATATATAAAGCAGACCTAGACCCCCAAAGGTGATCCTTAAGTCTAATCAAGTAAAAAGATCCATCTGAAGTGTCTCAATACTGATAGACAATTTCAAGATGACTAGTAGGGACTTAAGGTATAATATAATAATGGGACATTGTTTTTCTTGAAAAAATAGGGATTAAAACTATAGCCTTGACCTCATTATCAATGAGTTTAACCAATAATCTGAGTTCCCATATGGAATTAGTTAAAATACTTTGCAGATTAACCAGGGACTAGGAACTTTCTTTGATCTTGAGTATTCTTCCAAACTGTACAACCCCCAGGGCTCCACTGCTTACCCAATATAATTATTCCTTGGCAGAGCATTATCAAAAAATATCAAGCCAGAAATGAGCTAGGGTATTCAGATGAAAGGATTTAGCTAAGTATCAACATAAATATAAATAAAGGAAATTAACTTAAAACACATTAAGTATTTAAAATAGGCCCCACCTGGGAAGCAAGATCATAGATTAGGAATGTCCAGTGATGAACCCCGCAGAAAATCAAATTGAACAATTATACACATTGAAAAAAAGAAGAAGAAAAAACACTTCAGAAGAATTAAAGAAACCAGGTAAGAGATTTTGTGTAATAATAAGGAAAAGATGCACTGAAGAGGGTAAGAAGGACAGTTTTCATGTCACCCCTCCCTACTGCTAGCAGACCCCATCTACTTGGGAGGAAAAGAAAGTAGAGTGGAGTCCAGTACCAGGCCACCACAGTAAAACCTAATACCAGGCAGAACCCCTTTGCCCAACCCAGTCCAATACCGTGATAGAGCCACTTGACCCACCTCAACTGTAGACAGGAGACCACTGCTCCAGTAGGATGAGCTCAAGTTTGGCCTATGTCACCACCAGCCAACAACAGCAGCCTTGGGCCCTGTATAAACCTCAGCAGTAAGCAGGCCATTGTGGCCATGAGACCTATATGAAGCTGGCCTAAGCAGCCGTAGATTTTGGGTTTGACCATTATGTCAGCCTTGGCAGGCAAACGATTCTGCGGGCAGTAGTACTAGGTAAGCCTCATCTGATTGGCAACCATGGTGGATATTAAGCTTCATCTTGAAATATTAATATTAATGATCTACTGTAAACAAGATGATCTCTAAGGCACTTTCTAATTCTAAAATATTATTCATTCTTTTCTAACAGAATAATAAATAATGACTTATCACTTTGTGTTTTAAAATGGCTACATTTCTGTCTGTTTTACTAAAATAAAATACTTCAACTATTGTCATCATCCAACGGTGCCACCACTTTTATTTGTTTACCAGATCATAAGATGATCTTGGCCCATTACCCTTGACCTAGTCAACCCTCAACAACAGACTTAATGATGCTATTTAGGATGCATTTCCTTGCTGCTTTGTGCAGGTGGCTTTCGCATTGTTGCATAGACAGTGATGGGAACATCAGTTATTGTCAGGCAATGACTTCCAGGGCATCTTCGGAGTTGCCTGGATAACAAAGCAAATAACATACAGTAGTTAGACACTAAACAGGAAAATTTTTAGAGTACTGAAGCTTGAGTATATATTCAACTGTTTTAAATCACTTTGAGGGGCTAGAGCGGTAGCTCAGCAGCTACGACGTTTGCCTGGCACATGCAAAGACGCAGGTTCGAATCCCAGTACCACATACACAATGAAGTGTCGGAACACCAAAAGTCGCACGAAAAAATAAATAAAATTGATTCTCTCTCTCTCTGTCCCTCTCTCTTTAAAAAAAAAAGAAATCACTTTGAAATCTTTGAATAACAGAAAATAAGGATAACACGGAAGCACTATGAGCCAAACATTCTAAACTTAGTAAAGAAATTGTGGCTGTTGACAAATATTTAATTATAGGAAATTCACAGATATAAAAATAACTCTCCAGCTGTTTATTTTGAAAGGCATGCAATATTGCTAATGGCAAATAGTACACGATTATGTACATAGGTGATAATACTATGGCAATTCATTCATATGTCTATCTTAAAATCATTTTAGTTAAATGATTTCAAAAGTAGAATATTTTTGGAGTAGTATTGAAGAAAATGTTCCACATAATGTTCAAATGTTGATAGAATCTCAGGTTTGAAATAACTCTTAAATGACATTCCAAAAATACATGTAGTGCCTGAATTTCCTTTCCAGCATTCCCACCAATTACTCACCCATCCTTGAACATTTCTAAAGAGAAGCTCATTATTTCCAAAGTAGCCTATTACACCCTTGAAAAGCTGATTTTTAAAGTAATCTACCTACCTTAGTAATATTAAATGTGTGTCCCCAAAATCTTTTTTTAAGAGAGAGGGACAGTGAGAGAGAGAAAGAAAGAATCAGTTTTATTTAGTTTTGCATGTGGCTTTCATTGCTCCGACACTTTGTTGTGTACGTTGTGCTGGGGTTCGAACTCAGGTTCTGGTGCATTCCAAGCAAGTGTTCCAACTACTGAGCCATTGCTCCAGCACACCAAAATCTCTAAGTCACAAGAAACCTAATAATATAGTATTTACTGTTTTGCTGTGGAAAACAGCAGAATCGTGGAACAAATTCTATTTCTTATAGCTTTCTTCAATTTTGCAAAAATGATTTCTTTCATAAAATCTTCATATTCTTTTACCCCCTCTCTTGCTGCCAAAGAGTGTCTAATCAAAGTGACATTAAATCTGAGATCTGTCTTTCTTCTATGTGTAGCTTTATGCCTACCACAATGCCCTGTATGTAACATGTAACAGCACTAAAGGTTTGTTTAATTGAAAACTACCAACAAAACAAGCAGATATCATCAAGATTTAGAGTACAAGGATCTACACTCTCTGCTTTATATATATATATATATATATATATATATATATATATATATACACATATACACACACACACACACACATATTTAATAACAACAGTGTTTCTATTCCTGAGATGTATTTTTCTTCTCACCAATACTGAAAATCAGCTAAATCTGACATTGACTATAGGCAATACACATTTCCTCAGTTGTCAGGATGAGTAAGACTTTACCTATTTGGTGACATCTCTTTCCCATTACAGGCAGCACTTGAGCTCAGCTCCGATTCTAGCCCAATTGAAGAATCTCCTCCTTCCACCGGAAACCTCCTTGGCTGGGTCCCAAACCGAAAAGGCATAATTCACTGAAAACCTAAACAAGAAAGTTAAAATAATGAGGAAGGAAGTTATCATCAAAGAGTTTTTTGAAATTTTTAATGTGACTGTTTTGTTATAGGCACATAGAAACATTCTTAAAGTAGCATTTTAAAATATCTATAAAAAGGTAAAATAGTACATTATATGACTATCCATTACATACAATTTTAAGTCTTGTAACAAATATAAGAGCCACACTAAGTGATAAAAATAATCTGTGCTCTTTGGTTAACATAACTGGACTGTGGCTAACATTAATAGACTTCAAATTCATTTCTGCTGTGTGAAAAATAAACTGAATTTCAGTGGTTGTCATAATCAACAAAGCTTACTCCATCCCCCACACCTCTCCACATATGTATAGCTGCTCTTTTCTTCCTTTGAGTTTCACATTCACCAAGATAACTTCAGCTATTCTCTCTGTACCTACGATCATTTATCCCCCCCACTCTTGTCTTTCTACATTACAATACAGAAATTAAGAAATTGGGGGCTGGGGCAGTGGTGTGGCAGTTACAGTGCTTGCCTAGCATGCACAAGTATGAGAGTTCAAACCCCAGAACCATGTACACAACTAAGTGTCCAAGGAATGACGGTCACATGAAAAACTAAATAAAAAAATAAAAATTGCTTCTCTCTCTCTCACTATCCCCTTTCTTAAAAGAAACAAACAAACAAACAAACAAAGTGGCCTTCAGAGGTTGGAATGATATGAATTCAAATCCAAGTCTGGCCTTCACCAACTATGTGGTCTTAGTCAAGGTACTTAAGTTCTCTATATTTTTCAAGAGTAAGTTTCAAATAATAACATTATTGACTTCCAGGTGTAATAGTGAGGATTAAATAATACATGTGAAGTACAATGACTAACACATAGTAAGTGCTCAATAAATGTTGACTTATTACTCAACAGATGCCACTAAGCATTAGTAAATATATATTAATGTAAACCATGAATATATATGAAATGTATCTGATGAAGACACACACATACACACACACACACACACACCCAAACCGTCTATTATTGCCTCTGCTTAGAACTCTTCCCCTATCCACTGCTACCATGTTTCATTGCTAGGGCCAACATACCCACTAAGTCTGAATTTATGTTTCAGTTTCTTAGAGAAACCTTCCATAACCCTCATTATCTAAGTTTTCATTAGCACCCTTTATTTCTGTTTTGTAACAGTGACCATCATTCTAATTCAGGGTTCTTCAAACACGACACTGTTGACATTTAGGATTAGATGATTCTGAGCTGGGGAAGGTACACTTTCCTGTACACTGTAGAATATTCTGAAGCATTCACCCACTAGATGACAATAGCATCTCTCTCCCAACTGAAACAGTTACAGTTACAATCGTGGGCCCCATGGCGCACAATTGTAATGCCTGAGGGTCAGGAGGCTAAGGCAGAAAGATCACAAGTTCGAGGCCAGGCTCACCAACTAAGCAAGACCCTGTCTCAAAATAAAAAAAGCGGGGCGGGCTAAGGATATGGCTCCATGGTGAATTGCTGCTGGGTTCAACACCTGATACAAAAAAATAAATAAATCCCCTTTCAGAAACAATGCCTTAGTAGTTTGTGTTTTGTTTCGTATCCCCCCATTCTATGTCTATCTTTGTTGCCATGAATCCTTAATACCCATGAGTTCTTGAATAAATTTGCCTGTCTTCAACTCTTATCCCACAGAGGATAGGAAAAATAAAAAAAATCTTAAAACTGTTTCTATGACCAGTACAGTTTCTATGCCTGAACATTTATTGGTGATAACACTTAAACTAAATTATTAAGATTTAAGAATTTGAATATTATACAATGATTTTTATAGACTGTCAATATCAATGAAAAAAGTGTTTTGCTCAATAATTATTTAGTAAAACCATGGTAAACTATGGTTAGTCTATCTATCCATCGCTCTAAAAGTATGAAGTTCTAGCTACTTGATCAAGGAAACGTATACTTACCAAAATAGGCCAAGTCTGATTCCTGTAGAGGTGAATAAATCAATTGCTTCTACTGACCTTCCATAGAAAGCTAGAATTGCCAAAGGAATGATGATCAAATGTTCCAGTGACACCCAGAAATTATGACATCAGAAGATTCTTTCACATAGTTTCCCACCTGCTAAAGAATCACATGTCTCAATAACTCCAGCAACAAGATGAAACTTGAATAAAATTTAAGTGTCTCTAGGGTTTTATTCTTATTGTCACTGCCTTATTTGCCAATAGTATTATACATTCTGATCTATGAATGAAGACCTACACAGTCTATTCAATCTGCACAAAAAATCATGCTTGTGATTTTATAGCCCATTTTCTTCATTCACTATCTCCCAGACCTTCCCTTAATAATATAAATTAATCCAATCTTATATCCTCATCCCACTCCAATATCCTCAAACCCAAACCAAATTTCTCTATAGCTCCTCTTAAATGGGAATATTCTTTATACCATGGACTATTTCCTCTAATGCCTGGACTACCTCTTCTTCCTTTTTTCAAGAAAGCCTTGAAATTCCCAAATGGCAAGAATAATAACTGCAAAAGGAAGAATATAACTTGTAGTGTCCTTGATATTCTATTCCCTTGTCTCTGAGTTTCTTCTTTGCTGATCTCATCTTTGCATTTCTCTGGACTGCTCTCCCTCTCCGAACTAGTTCCCGGTCTCTGTATAAAGAGTTTAACAGCTTCTTCACTGTATATCTGCCCTATTCAGTAACGCTTAAGCTTAACCCTTAAGCCAGAACATTACTCTTCAGTTAACTATTTTTCAATTGTCATTGGTAATGACTAAATGACTGAATTCTAGTGAGAATTTTTAACTTGATGAAAATCTTTACTACTATCTACATAGTACATTCCCACTGTTATTATTTCTTTATTTATATTATAGAAAAATCAGCATTTAATATAATAATTAAGCTTCTGCTAACAGAAGCTTAAAATCTTACCTCTGCCTTCTTTTTCTTACTAGGGTGTTATCTGTGAATGAGTTGATCACAATTTTAGCTTAGAAAAATCTTAAGTTTAACCTCCTGTGTCACAGTCAAACTGAAATAATTACTGGCCATTGTTAGCTAATGCATCATTAGGACTTAAACATTTGTTCCCTAGGATGGCAAAATTTTTTAATAGTTTACATGTTGGAGAGGAGGTGGCAGTGGAAAATGATGGTTTTAACATCAGAATTAGGTATGAAATTTGATACCATGTTAGCTTGGAGATTCTGTGTAAATCATCAAATTTTATAAAGAAAATGGTATTATAACCACAAAGTGAAAGCAGATATTTAATTCCTCTAATTTACCATAATTTTTAACTAGCCTATTTGGTACAAATTATGCCACATTTCTTGTATGGGTGATACAGTGAAACCAAACCAAACAGTTGTCCTAACAATCAAATTTTAGAGAGTGATGTATCAAAAGGCAAAATAAATTCAACTCCATAGAAGATTCTTACAAAACTATGCGTACATAAGTATAACTGATAGACAAAAGGATGGTGAAATATCACTCAAAAACTCTCTCTTACTTATCATAAACCCAAAAATAATAGTTCAATTATCAGGATATTAATTCATGAGATGCAAAAAAGGAAAAATGCTTGAACTGGTCACATACTAAGAAAACAGACCTATTACTAAGACTTCATTCATTCGTTCAACAAGTATTTTCTAAGAATCCACTATGAGCCAAGCATGAGTTAAGTGTTAAGGATAAAAGACTGAGCAAAAACAAACACATGTGGGGCTGGAGCGGTGGCTCAGCGCTTGCCTGGCAGGTGCCAGTACGCAAGTTCAAACCCCAGCACCATGTACACAATAAAGTCTTGGAGCAATGAAAGCCACATGAAGGACTAAATAAAAACGGTTTCTCTCTTTCTCTCTCTCTCTCTCACTGTACCTCTCTCTCTTTAAAAAAAATGTTCTGCTCTAGTGAAGTTTACAGATTAGGGTAAGATATTTCTACAGTAGAATATCACATCTAAATCTAAAGGATGGGTAGGCATTAATGAGGAGGAAACAGGAAGGAGTCAAAGACCCTGAGTCAGGACAGGAGAGGAGGGACAGAGGAAACAGCATGTGCAAAGGTCTCATGCCAGTAGAAAGGACAATAAAATATCTGAACATAAGCACTGCACAGAAAATTAAAAAAGAAATATGGCCCAAGAGAGAAGTACAGCCCAAACCACCAGGAGCATGAACCCAGTTAAAAATTTTAGACTTTACGAACAAAGGAGACTGCCAAATTATTTTAATTTCTCAGTACGCATATTAGTTTTGTTTTCTAATATATTTGATTTCCACTACACTTGTTACTATTTCCTTTCTTTTATTAACTTTAGGGTTAATTTGCTTTTATTTTTCTACTTTCTTAAGTGGAAGCTTAGACAATGATTTGGAACTTTTTTCATTTCTTTTTCTTTTTTTAAGAGAGGACAGTAAGAGAGATAAAGAGAGAATCAGTTTTCTTTAGTTTTTCATGTGACTTTTGTTACCCTAACAGTTATGTGCATGGTGCTGGGGTTTGAACCCGAATCCTCATGCATGCCAGGCAAGCGCAGTAACTGCTGAGCCACTGCTCCAGCCTGACTTTTTTCTTTTCTAATACAATAATTTAATTTCATAAGTTTTCATCAAAACACTACTTTACCTGCATTCCATAAATTTTGAAATTTTCTATTTTTACTTCCTTCAGGTAAGATTTTTAAGAAATTTTGAAAAAAATACATACTAAAAAATAATTTAAAGTGCTTTCTTCTTTGACCTATTAGTTATTTACAGTTACACTGTTTAGTTTTCAAATAAGTTGTAATATTCTATTTTTCTGTTACTTATTTCTGACTAGATTCCAGTTTAGTCAGAGAGCATTCTTTGCTTGATTTGTATCTTTTTAAATTGAGAATTGTTTTCACAGTCAGAATATACACTACTGGGGTTGGGGATTTAGCTCAGTGTCAGAGCGCTTGCCTAGTATGTTCAAGGCCCGGAGTTCGGTCCTCAGCCCTTTAAAAAAAAAAAAAAAATATATATATATATATATATATATATACATACATATACACACTACACCTTGGTAAATGTTCCATGTATAGTAGAAAACAATGTGTATTTTGCTATTATTAGGTAAAGTGTTCTATTCAGGTAATTGGTTGACAAAACTGTTCAATTCTGTATTCTGATTTTCTTTGTACTTGTTCACTGATTGTTGAATTAAGGGCATTGGAATCTCCAACTATAATGATGAACTGATCTATTTTTCCTTTCAAATCTGCCAATTTTTGCTTCATATATTTGAAATGTAGTTATTATATGCATAAATATGTAGTATTGCTATGTTCTTTTGATAAATTACACCTTTATCACTATAAAATATCTTTCTTTATTCCTGATATTTATTCTGAATTTTGTGGGAAATCTGTATAGCTACTTTCTATTGTTAATGTTACTATTATATGTCTTTTCCAATTCTTTTACTTTTAATTTGGGTTTCATATTGAAAGTGAGTTTCTTGTAAATAGTGTGTAGTTGAGTATTTATCCACTCCAGTGACCCTTATCATTTTTAAATAGAGGTGTTTGAATCATTTACATTGAATCAATAAGTTTGAATTTAAACATGCTATCTTGCTATTTGCATTGTATTTGTGCCATCAGTTCTTTGCTCCCCCTTTATTAAAATTCTATCATTCTGCATCAATTGAGTATACTTTATAAATCAGTTTTATCTCTGCTAATTGTTTATTCCTACACATCCTGGTATTTTGTTTTGTTTTTGGTTACTTCAGAGTTTAGAGTATATATCTTTTAACTTCTCACAATCTGTCTTCAAATAAAATTATTACATTTAAAGTATCCTAAAGAACTTGACTACAGTATATTCTATCTCTCCTCTTTTGCTATGTATTTTATTGTCACATATTTTACTATCATGAACACCATAATTTTAGTTTTTCTTTAATTATCTTTTAATGAGATTTTTAAAAAGAAAAGTATTTTATTTACCTATGTATTTATTATTTTCAATGTTCTTTATACCTTTCAGTAGGTTCAGATTTTCATTTGACATCATTTCTCTTTTGCCTAAAGATTTTCATTGAATTGTGCTGATCTTCTGGTAATTAATTCATTCAGCTTTTGTTCTCTTTTCATTTTCATTCTTGAACAATATTTTCTCTGGGTATAGCATTCTAAACTTAATTTCTTTTTCTGGTGCTAGGGATCAAACCCAGGGCTTTGTGTGTGGTAGGCAAGCACTCTACCTCTGAGCTATATCCCCAGCCTAAACGGAAATTGTAAAGCATTTTCCACATTTTGTTTCACTGTTTTCTGCTTGCATTGTTTTGTATAAGAAGTCTGCTGTCATTTTTCCTGTTTATGTAACATCTTATCTCATCTTATCTCTTCTGCTGCTTTAGATTCATTATTCATTCACTAATATTAAACAATTTGATTTATAATGTGCTTGGTGTAGTTTTCTTCCTGTTCCTTTTGCCCAAGGTTCACTGAGCTTCTTGTATTTGTGAGTTCATAGTTTTTATCACATTTGGAAATTTTACAGCCATGATGTTTTAAGTATTTTTTGTTCCCTCCTTCTGGGCCTCCAAATGAATGAATGTATAATAAGATATCTGAAGTTATCCCACGGCTCAATGATCCTTCTTTTTAGGGAAAAGTTTCTACTGCTGTGTCTTTAGATTCATTACTCCTTTCTTTTGAACTGTCTAATCTGCTATTAATTACATTATTTTTCTTCTTAAACAGTGTACTTTTTTATTTTATTTATTTTTTATTCATTAAACATAGTCTTACAATTAGGAGGGATTCATCATCAAACAATCAAGAACAAATGTATAATGACAGAACAACCCAAGCCTGATGCCATTCCATGGTTTCCCCCCTTGGGTTCCCCATGGTTCCACGTTTCCCTCTACTTAAGCCCCAAGTTAATTGGAATTCTCATGGAAGTTGAAGGTTCCCCTCTGATTAGATTCCCCCATACTCCCTCCCTCCAGTCTCCTTGATATCCTTCCTATTCTATTCCCCGCTCCCTGTCCTCCCTACATCTCCCAGCATCCTAGGCAAGGTTCCCCCTGTTCATGTAAAAACTCGTATATGTTGAGGTAATTGTTAGGTTAGTCATCTATCATACTGTTT